>ML993961.1:0-75617 GCA_010093945.1 Delitschia confertaspora ATCC 74209 | reverse complement strand
CTACCAGGCAGTGGATTTATTTATACCCCCCTCTCCCTTACCCACATCCACCGCGAACAGTTCGATACGGCTCCTCCCGCTTCAATCCCGAGCGGAAGTAAAGTATAGTAACCAGAAATCGGTATATCCTTAGATATCAACACTCTGTTGGACGAATATTGTAATGCAAAGATATTTCGTAAGGTCATCAGCAGACATTCACAAATTTACCTCAGGGACGGTCCTCCACTAGGTTATTATCCTAATTAGTGAGCACATCTATTGTTCCATATCTCTCCATACATCATAGTATCATCTCAGGACCGAATAGATTTCGGCATTTTATTTCTTCCTAAGTACATTATCCCGGGCCATGTCTCTCGTACTACAGAGTAATAGTGGGTATAATACAAGCCCTCAGCACGCTACAATATGCAGTTTCATATGACATGCAATCTCTGCAAATCCGATATCCACTCATCAAGAAAAGGAAATAAAAAGAAAAGTGAAGAGGGAAGGCCGAAGGGGGAAGAAGAAAAGGGGTCAAAGAACCCTCCTTGAATCACACGCAAAATCCCTCTATCAAACCTTCAAACCGTACCAGGACAGCATTACCTTTCTATATCCTCCTCACTTCAAACCATCAAATCAGACATTCGGAGCAGGAGTCGCAGTCCGACTCCTAATAACAAGACTAGTCTGACTACAACAGTATTAAATGCCTTAGCATGCCCTTAAAAACCAAAGGGAAGAAAGCCTAGTACCCCCTGTTCCGCTCACGCTCAACCTGCTTGATACTTCTCTCATCCGCAACCTCATCCTCATACTTGGGCGCGCCACCCCTCCTACTCTTTAGCTCCCGACCCACACGATCACCAGCACCCGTCTTTCTACCGCCCCTGGACCGCAACCTCAAAGCATTAACGAACATCGCATCGACACCGTTCTTGTCGCCGCTCTTACGGCGTTTGTCGCGGTGAGCGGAGGGACCGACTGGAGGAGCGAAGCTAGAATCGGTACTGTCCTTACGTGTGGCAGGCTGCGAGGGTGCGACGGTTGTTTCGTTATAAGAGCGGTCACCATCGACATCGACTTCCTCGCGGGTGCGCTTGGTGGAGAGCTGGGGTTTGGACTCGCGCTGACCGCTTGAGCGACGTTCATCGGACATCAGCAGCCGTTGGTGGCGCATCTCGCGCTCGCGTGCTCGATTCTCACGTTCAATTTCGATAGGGTCCTTGTCCATGGCCGGTGGGGTGGGAGTAATGGGTGTACCTGCTTCCGAAGTTAGGATGCTAGAACGCCGACAATGACTGCTTCGGTCCCTACCGCCATCTCTAAGACCATTTCTGTCGTGGCTATCACGAGCCCGCTCAGCAGCTGGTCCTTTCGGAGCCTGAAAGATCGGATCCGCGGACTTCGGTTGAACAGGTGGCGCCATCTCTGTCTTGGTGGAAACAGGAGCATTCTTGTCCCTGCCCCGGCCGATGATCTTAAACTCTGAGGACGCGGCCGGACCCTTGGGTGCGTTGATTGGGGGAGGAGAGACGTCGCGAGATTCGACTGGTGCATCATCATGGTAATCCCGCTTCCGGTCACGCTCGCGGCCACGATCCTTCTCTTTCTCGCGTTCCTTGCGGCTACGACGGGAGGAGCGATGATACCTTTCGTTTTCATAATCATCATCTGGTTCCATTGACCGATCTCGACGAGAGGAACGCTTCTTTTCGCGCTCTCGATCTTTGTCCCTGCTACGATCATACTCTCGATCATCGTTCTTATCATAGTCGCGACCGTAGTCCTTGCCGTAATCACGGTCGTAGTCCCGGTCATGGTCGCGATCCTTATCATGCCTATCGCGCTCTCGCCCATAGTAATCCCGCTCACGATGCCTTCCACTACGCGACTTCCGTTGACCAGATGAGTCATTTGGGGCATGACGGCCATCAATTTCTTGGTCATAGTCCTCGGCTTTAACCTCGTCGACGAGGGAACGAGATCGAGTGCGTGATCGATGGCGTCGACGATATTCACGACTACGGTCATGGCGGGATGAGCGATGCCGCTCCTTGTCTTTGTCGCGACGACTGCGATGTTTAGACTCGACCGAAGCACCCCGAGATTTGACTTTATCATGATAGTCCTGTATATCCCCGTCGCGCTCGTAGTAGTCACTGCGAGACTTGTCTTCATGTTTGTTAGGTCTCGAAGAACGATGATGTCTTCGCTCATAGTCACCCTCAGCATCGCGACTAGACGATCGTTCGTATCGCTTCTTTTGATGTCTGCTCGGAGACCTTGATTGGTCCCGTCCACGCTCTCGGCTTGGGTCTCGGTACCGCTCATCATCTCCTCTCACATGCGACCTAGACCGAGAGCGAGAAGGAGACTTCGCTTTCAGACGGAGAGTCTCATCACGTTCCGGAGTTTTGCTGATAATCGAGTTAGCGAACGCCACGTCCTGGGGGGCTAGTGATCCATACCTCCTGGCGCGAACACGAAGACTGTCATCGCGTCCCGGCGTTTTGCTGCTCAAGTCAATGAAAGGTTCCCGTGGCGGATGTATACGGCCATACCTTCTGCTCCGGTTTTGCCCACTGCCTGTAGCTTCTTGTGTTGATGCCACACTTGGCGCAGATGGAGGAGCCGGGAATCTGTTGTTGTTACGGCCTGGAGGGCCTGTATTATGCCGTCCTTCACGCATAGCCCGAGGACCAGTAGGGGCACCGGCGACACCAACACCTTGTGGCTCTCCGGGCGTGAGCACAGTGGTTGAGCCATACGCTGCAGAAGGATAAACACCGCTGCGAGGTGTATAACCACCCGAATTGTAACCTTGGCCGTATCCGTATCCACCGTTCATGCTCGACATTGGATTAGAATAGTCGTCCATCATGCCGTGTTGGGGCATGCTCTGGTGCGGGAATGAGCCGACCAGGTCCACTCCTGGGGGGTCAACAGCTTCCACTGTCTGTATTGGCTGCAGGATATCTGCTGATATGGTTAACTCATCGTACTGCTTAGCCTTGCTGTCAAGGTTTGTAATTTGTGCCTGCGCAAGGGATACATTTGATGCGGTCAAGTCCGACTCGGCTGAGCCATCAGCGCCCGCTTTACCCTCGACTGATTTCACAGCAGACGATGAGCTTTGATCAGTTTGAGATATATCAGTAGCTTGCAAAACGCCGTCAGACGATTTCAGCTTCTTCTCATTAAGGGCATTGAGGTCATTCTTCTGAGAAGGCTGAGCGGTTTCGGCCGAGAATTGATTGGACGGGCGATGATCCTGACTGGTCGGGCGCGGTAGGTCCATGTCTTGAGAACCTACTCGACCACCAGCTTGATAGGGATTCATGCGCTGGGCTCCAAAGCCTTGGCCTTGGTTGTGGTATCCATAATTGCCATGGCCTTGATGCGCACCTCTCCCAAAATGTCTGGTTTGCGCATAATTCCCTTGTCCATGGAAACGATTCTGCTTGTGGAAGTTATTTCTGGGGAATTGGTTCATCTCGGAATAATGTGCTCCTCCCGATTGATTGTAGCCATTCATCGGGAAATTCCCGTTCATTCCCATGCCATAACCTCCATTCATTTGTCCATTCCAGTTATTGCCCATCATGCCATAATTCATCCCAGGGTTCATGGCACCCATGCCATTCATCCCAGCCATGCCCATTTGCCCTCCCACCATCGGGAACATCGACATCATATTGTTCATGTTACTCATGGGGTTCATGCTCGCCATTCCTATCAAGATTGTTAGTGCATGTTTAATCAAATATATTGTCAAGGCCAAAGCACATACCCATGGGAAAAGTGCCAAACGCGTTCAGGCCGCTCGGGTCATTCATAGCATCCGTGCCACCACTGAACAGATCAGACTGAGTACCCTCGTCCACTGGAGTCTCATATCCCTGAGGTCCGACATCGCCTGTAGCCAAGCGTGTTTGACCGCCCGCTCTGTCGTGTTCCTTTGTATTGACGCCGGTCCAGCCCGTGGTTTCATATGTGAACTCGTCATGGTTTACCATTTTACGCTTTTTCTTCTTGTGGCTGGCCGTACTGGAAGGGCTTTCCCCAGCTGAATTTGGAGGGCTACCTGCCACATCCCTTTCTGTCGGCTCAGGGGTATCGCTAGCTTTTTGCCATGCTATGTCCTTTTGTCCGTCTGCTTCGTTGTTGGACTCATCGGCAGCCTATAGATTATTAGCAACTGAAAATGAGAAATTGGCCGTGCCTGAACCTACCTCGCCCGCTTGATCAGCGGTGGATTGAGCGGCGTTCTGGAAGTCCTCCATACTCCTAGCCTCAGCTAGAGACGTATCGTCTTTCTTTTCTGCGGAAACTTCCACACTTGGTAAAGCGTTATCGATACTGTCTGCTGCTGGGGGCGAGTCGGCAGTTTGTACAGCCGTTACAGCGGCTGCCTCTTCGGCCTTCTTGCTCGCCTCAATTTTCTTTTCCTTCTTGGTGAGGAGAACGCGGATTGAACGACGCACGGCCCTGTTTGGCAAACAGCTGTCGGCGGAGAGAGGAGAATGTGAACACTGAGGACATTTATCGATTAAGAGCGGGACACCTATAAGAGTTGTTAGATTGAATTGCGACTAGCAATTACTGTATAAATGCTTACATGTTGCGCAAATGGGTTTATCGCAACAAGGTAACTTGTACGCGTCCAGAGCAAGCTTTTGACAGCGCGCACAACGCCAATTCTTGGGAATTTCAGGATCAGGAAGAGACCTGCGTGTAAGAATTAGCAATTGGGAAAACGAGCGAATTGGTTACGACCTACTTGGCAAGCTCTATCTGGGACTCAGTTAGAGGTTGATCAGCGGTGGGCGCCATGGTGAGGGATGTTGTTGCGTGGGCGCAGGTTCTCGATAGTCGAGCTTGCGATGCAACTTATGAGAACTTGACGGTTAGGCTCATGCTATGGCCAGAGAAAACGAAGAAAAGAGGTGGAAACTGTGAAAGAAGGAGGGTAAAGAAGTGGTAGTGAAGAATGTAAGAACAAAGCTGTGTGCTGCGGTGGGTAGGGTGTTGTTTGTAGCATGAGATGGCGTCGGCAGAGGTGGAGTGAAGTTAACTTTTGGATGTGCCAAGACCTGCCAAGCGTTTTGTCATCACGTGATATCGTGTATGGGCGCAGCCTGTCGCCCGCGGACGGTGGACCACTTGCCGTGCACAATTGTTCCATTGTTTTGTGCCATCTAGTGAGTGACCGCTCCGTCTGAACTGTTCTCCCCCCAGCGACACCGACGTTCGAGGGTATAGAATGCTATTTCGGGTTTAGACTGTGGGCTCGCATTGTCATCGTCATCTATGAAAGTTTCATCCACTTCCCATTGTCATTAGGTTAATTTTTCTTCTCAGACTCTCTCCATATTTCTCTGCTACTCCCTCAACTTCCTATCATGATCCTTGATCAGATCTCATACCTTGACTGCATTGTATTCCTGCTATTCTTGATACCCCAATTGCTGATTCATGTCGGAATTTGGCGAACCGTGATATGGCTTCTGCCAACGCTGCCATCAATAAGTGCGCCCCTCTGCCCGAAATCCCAGCCATATTCATACTTACATCTACGCAAGTCCTCGGGATTCCTTATCGATTCATCCGCGAAAGATATCTCACCCCACCCGCCCGCCGTAGTCCTTTCGTTCTGCAAGCTACGGTATTCCAGGACATTGTCATTCGTTGTGTCAGATATGCATTCTCTTTCATGCCAGCATGTATAGGTCGCGTTTTCTTTTCGAGAGCTGTGGCTCTACCCTTCCTACGTTTCAGAATGCTTCGACACGGTATGTTGACTTCGCCTTTGAAGTGGCATGAAGTTCATCATGTGAGTCGTTGTGGGTCCAACTGAGGCCAATTTATGCTCATAAGGATAGGCTGGACTTCATGGGTTATGGATCACTTCCAATCAATCGGAACAACCGGATGTTGTAGTGTATTATTGTCATGGTAGGCCTCCCTTAACCTGACATCAAAGTCTCTGACCAAGCAAGGTGGTGGGTTCTCTATGGGCTCAAGCTACTTTTATCTCGAGTTCCTTCTCGCCTGGGTAACGTTATTGAAGGAAGCTGGATACAAGAATCCCGCGCTATTTACGCTCGAATACACTCTAGTGCCTGATGCCGTTTATCCTACCCAACTCCAGCAGACCTTAGCCGGCTACGAACACGTTCTGTCAGTTGCGAAGGATCCCTCGAGGATTTGCATTGGTGGGGATTCAGCAGGTGCGACACTGTCACTCAGCTTCTTGTTGTATATCACCGAGCATCCAGAGCTGCGGGGTCAATTACCCGGAATGGCCGTCATGATATCCCCATGGGTCAGTCTTGTTTCTCCTCTTAACAGAAATACCTCAAGCGACTACCTCAATGCAGACAGTCTTGAGCGGTACGGACGGCAGTATTGTGGCTCGAAAGTGCCCGTGGACGATCCTTTGGTATCTCCAGGCCAGTGCAAAGACGTGCAGAAATGGAAAGCTGCAACTCCTCGACATGGCTGGTTCTTCACATTCGGAGCCGAGGAGGTTCTTGCTCCTGCAACAAGAGAACTCGTATCCCTTTTAAAAGCCGCTTCCATTAACGTGGAAGCCTACGAAGAGACCGCTGGTATACATGCATGGCCAGTTGCATCCCTCTATTTAGGCCAAACTGCAGATGAGAGGCTGGGGGGGCTTCGCATCATAGTAAGGGCGGTTCGTCACCGGATTCCATCAGCAATCCAATACCCTGTGAGTGTTTCAAAGACGCCGAAGAAGGTGTCTGTAACGTGTCGCGAAGGCCCGGTCTCTAAGCAATTAAAGACACGCTGAAAGTGCATCTGCAAAGTAATAAAAAACAGTGGTTTATATTTTTCAAGCAAGCATTCCAAAAGAGATGCGAAGGTTTCACGCTTGGCCCACGTGCCGTGTGTGCCCACGCCATGCCACTCCACAAATAGTTCACACCGCGCTGGATCCGCAGGGCCGGATGAGCTTATTTCAACCCCTCCATGCTGTGGTTCAGCCTTGCACAACCTCGCAACCTATTTACTATCGAGTAGCATTTGTCCTTTACAAGCGACCTTTTTCGGTTCATTGGTAACCATTTCCACGTATATCTTAATTACTCATTCATCCTGGCTCTCGTCGGTATGAGTGTCGACTTCAGCCTCGCCGTACTTTACTGAGTTATATAGCCCCTACATGCTAGGTATTACTCAAGGAACTCAATCTCAACTCAGCCTTGTCTTCCTGATCCTTTCTCTGCCTCGAACTTGGTCTTTATGGATCGTCAAAATTTCGCCCCGCTGGATACAATCAGCTACATGTGGAGGGAGCTCAAACTTCCCCTCGAGGCTTTGGAACAGGTGGTCCTAAAAGGGCAAGGCTTTGGCCTGCCTTCGTCTTTCAAAGTTGGTCATCTCGCGCAGAGTTCCATAGCACTCGCGACACTCTCCACAACGCTTGTGATATCGATTTGGCGTGAGTTGCCTATTCCGAAGATCACAGTCTCTCTTGATCATGCGTGCATCGACTTCCTCTCCGAGCGATTGTACATTCTGAATGGAATCCCTGCACCGACGTCATTTGGTACTATAGGCGGTATTCATCAGACAGAGGACGGCTATGCGAGATTGCATGATGGTTTCCTTCATCATCGGAATAACGCTCTGAAGATACTGGGTCTGACTAGTACGGCCAAGAGGGAGGATGTTGCGGAAAAAATGCTGACTAGAAATGCCGAGGAACTCGAAACCAAAGCATTCAGCGATGGTGCCTGCATTACCAAACTCCGGTCTTTTGACGAATGGGACCTGCTTCCGCAAGCGAAAGCTATAGATGATTTCCCCATCCGCATTCGAAAGATTAAAGATTCCGTCTATCGTTTATCAGAGCGGATAGCTTCGCCCAACGACAAATGCCTCGAAGGCCTACGTGTCATCGATATGAGCCGCGTAATCGCCGCCCCAGTTGCTGGAAAAACCCTCGCAGCCTATGGCGCTGACGTAATCTGGATCACCTCCCCCAACCTCCCCGCTCTCCCGGAAATTGACATAGATATGGGACGCGGAAAACGCACAGTCCAACTCGACATCACCAACCCACAAGACAAATCCCAGCTCCTCGGGCTCCTCCGCACCGCAGATGTTTTCATCCAAGGATACCGCCCTGGAAGTTTAGCTGCGCAGGGCCTTTCACCCACAGAGCTTACTAAGTGGAACCCAAATCTTGTCGTGGCGAGTCTTTCTGCTTATGGGACTAAGGGTCCTTGGGCTGGGAATAGGGGGTTTGACTCGCTCGTGCAGAACTGCACTGGGATAAACGTTTCTGAAGCGGAATATTTTGGTGCCGGTGAGGCTTCACGCCCCCTTCCTTGTCAAGCGCTTGATCATGGTGCTGGATACTTGCTCGTTACAGGGATAATGGCTGCGTTGTATAAGCGGTCTGTTGAGGGTGGTGCGTATGAGGTTGAAGTTTCTTTGGCGGGGGTGGGGAAATATTTGAGGTCTTTGGGACGGTATTCTGGGAAAAGTGGATTTGGGTGTAGGACGTATAGACCGGGTAAGGTGAAAGAGTTCTTGGAGACGAAAATGACTGGGTTTGGGGAGTTGACAGCTGTCAGGTATCCGGCAACTGTTGAAGGAGTGGAGATAGGGTGGAATATTATGCCGAAGCCTCTAGGGAGTGATGAGCCAGTATGGCTTGAGTAAGAATTTAAGTTTATTGTATATATAATCCCTTCATTTCAGGGCCTCTAAAAGCGCTAATGTATATACAATTGAGCTGAGTGTCTCCACTCACTAGTTTCATGACTTTCAATCTACCTCCAATTAATAAACAAGAACGCTAGTGATTAGGCGTAGCTCTCATTTTGGAAGACTCCTAGCATGTGATGGTGTATTACCGTGAGGACCTTCGAGAACCACGCTCACTGCGGAATGGAGGAGAAGACAGCCAATATCTGCAGGCTCAAAGCCTCCTACTTTCACCCAATGACCACCCGCACACACCCACATATACCCATGCATACCCTAAAGGACTTCCAAGTCCCTATAAGTTTACATCCCTTAGTCTCTCTAATAATCCATGTTTAAAGCTTTATGGCTATTTCAACGGCGGTAAAACATCCCACCATGGAGCTCTGATAAGCGGATACATATTGAAGCGAAAACATCGAACTGACTGTGCTGACGAAAAAGTGATAGTGCTTGTCGAGTAATTGTTGCGAAGGGTTCGATCCTATGGCTATAAAAGATTGAGACTCACAGTAAAGCTATTTATGGATGGCTGTTGCCTGATGAAAGAAGGAAGCAGAGACAGACAGTCAATTGATGGCTTAGTGCAGGCCCGTTGGGATACCTAAGTAGTGTCAAGCGACCTAAATAGTACCTCACTAAGCGGCGAGCGGAATTGCTCTTAGCACGGGGCCACTGTTTATTCATTTCTTTGCGAAATGGCCCTAGTGTGCGACCTAAAGCAGCACTGGCAGGCAGGATCATCTTAAAGCGACACTCCGTGTCCGATTGACTATTAGTGCAGCGACGGTAAGGCCTTACCCATTAACCCATCTCTCCTTGTCCGCTCGTTTTATTTACTTTTTAGTCCTCTTCTATCTACTTGTCACACTGTCTCTTTACTGGTCGCCCCATCTTCCTACTTGTACCCCGTCTTTCTACTTGAGTAACGCCATTTCTTGGCTTCCTAAAGGTACATCACCCTCCCTCTATCCTCGATTCCTTAACTTAGGCCCGTGGAATCCACTGGATAATACACTCCTCGTGCGACACCGTGTCGGATCGGGAGCACACAAAGAGTTCTCAAAATTTGTACCTGGAAGCCGGGCATCAGGAGGCGCTGGTTGCCTCCGTGCTGCGATGTGTTTGGTATGGAGGTTTGCAAAAGCTATCTCATGGTTATATTAAGTATCCTAGGCAATATGCAGTTAGACATACCCTGGAGCGCGAAGATCGCCCAAGCCACAGAAATCTTCCGAGCGAGTTCCCTCACAAGCACTAGTTCGCGTTTTGCTTGAGTCACTGACCAATAAAGATAATATCGTTCTTTGGAGGCTTCAGCAGCCAGCTGCTTCCGGCATCAGTTGATGATTGCTCGATGGGCGTTTCATTTGACATCCTTTTCAACAGTACAGGGTACCTCGACTTCGGACGACACTGTACATGTTGGTCTTCTATGAGGTTAAAAGCCGACATTTCAAGGGATGAAAATGAATCAATTGATACAAAAGATGCTCTCTGTCTTTCTCACTCTTTAAAACATTGACTTCTTCATGAAACACATATCAAGGCAGTTCCGGCTCCTGAGAGTTGAGAGTGCTTCACGAATCACAATTCCAGATACTGCGCCCTCTTTTTGTCACAGTCGCGGAACTGGGCTCCGATATCTTTTCTCTCAAGCTCACGCTGAGCAGTGTCTTTCGACAGTGTCATTGTAGGAGGTGGGTTTCGTCAACGACGGTACGGTACGTGGAGCAGGTGGAGCTAGGGCAGTTGACTGCCACTCTAGATGATTAATTTGATTGTCATTACAAGGTACCAGGAAAGATACTAAGAGGTAGGGGACAGTAGCAGATGGGAGAACGAAATAGAAGAGAAAGAGGATCATACGAGGGAGTTGCAGAGTTGTTGGAAGAAGCTAAAGATATTTCGGCATACTGTTTGTCCTGGTCTCGAGTGGAAGCAGACGGCATGATCCAATTAATTTGATAAATTTAGTTGATGTTTCGACAGCTGATAAATGATGGGTCTTGAAGAGAAACTAACTAGATGTGACTAAAGGAGCTTACAGAGGCTGACTGAGAGGGCAGTTGGTAGAGGAGAGCCCAGTTGGATGAGAGGAGCTTGGAAGAGGTTGACACAGTTGGAAGAGGCGGAGAAGATATAGTCCACGGCGGTTGTACAAAAGAAGTGGTCGTACAGAGAGCAGAGCAATGGTACACTCCATGAATGCCATTTCCAGTCCTCGCCGTAAAGCGTTTCCCCAGTCCTTCAAACATTTTTACCCACTACTGTACGTGTCCATACGGCTTTACCATTTTAAAAGAGACGTAGAAGAGAACGGTTCTGACTCGGTTCAATTCGAAGGTTTGATTTTAGAGATACAGCACATAAAACATGGAAGTCATGGAACAGATTTTAGGGTAACATAGACACTTGCGCGATGCCAACTAATAATTGGGCAGGGGGGGGGGAGTCTTTTGGGCCACCCTGCTCCCATTTAGGCTTATTCCGTTAATCTCCGCCAGCTCCTGTCATGGCGGAGGCGCTTGAAGCCAGTAGGTCCTTTCTGCCGCCACTCTGTTCCGAGATTATCGCTGACGGTTAACGCCACGATGAGTAACAACGGCATGGCTTGAAAACGCCCAAATTGTATCCCGGGCCTTGGCGGGTGACGGACGCCATGTGGGATGAGACTGAAACAAATACAGCAATAAGGCGCACTCACCTCAAGCGCACGAAAGGTTCAAACGTGAGTGGATGATGTTGTACACAGCCTCAAGCGAACGACATCATGTGTGGTAACTAGGCTGACCGCCTCGGGGTGCAGAATAATGGCTGTTTGCTGTGGAATATTGGTTGTCTGGTGCTGAAGAACTCAGGAGAACGGCTGCATAGGCAAGGAATGGCCCGGTGCAGGAGAATGCAGAAGAATGGTCGCATGTGCAGAGAATGACCGCCTGGCGCGCAGATAGCATGGCGCAGAACAACAACTTTCTGGAGAGAGTGGCTTAATGGTACCGAATTGGTACAGGCGTGTGATCGATTTGTCCGGCTATCTACTCAATACTTAGGAATGGTTAGCAGCACCACTACGCACAGGCCTGATATCCACCTCCATTCAGCCGTTTTCGTGTATACGGAGCTGAGTTGCAGGGCCTCTGACTTTCGGCTGGTCCTCCATGCAGCCACCTGTTTATCCGCGACGTGAAGGGCCGTTAGCGCGCGGTAATCAAGAAGTACGCCAGTCTCCGTGGTCGCATAAGAGGCGTCCCTATCTACTTGCACCTTGTCTGTTTACTTGTCACTCCGCCCAGTGAATCAATATCTTTCCTAAAGGTTTTAGCAGCCAGCTGCTTCCGGCGTCAGCCAATGATCATTCGCTCGGAGCTTCCATTTGATATCCTTTTCAATATTATGGGGCACCAGGCTTCAACGATACTGTACATGCTAGTCCTGCAGAACATTATAAAGTTTTCAATTCATTCAAATAGGTCCCCTAAATGCCTTTCCTGCTCTCTAAAAAATTGGCTTCTCCATGAAACATATACCCATACAATTTCCCCCGGAGAGTTTGGAATGCTTCGCGAATCACAGGCCTAGGCTCTTTGCCCTGTTTCCATTATAATTGCCGAACGGGGCCCCGACGTCCCTTCTCTCACGCTGCGCAGCGTCTCTGGGAGGTGCCATTGCAGGAGGAGGGTTTTCGTCGACGTCCATGCAGTGAGTGGAGCAGGCATAGCCGGAGCAGTTGGCGGCGGCGTTGAGGTGTTTGGTCGAGCCAGCAGAAGAGGTGAGTAGGGAGTAGAAGAGCATCGCACAAGGTAGTTGCGGAGTTTTTGGAACCTGAGGAAGCAGAAGCGGCCTCCGGCCCCTGTTGGGTTTTGTCATTATGAGAGTTCGAAGCCAAGCGCCGTTCTTCTATAGTCGTTGTACGAAGTGGTTCAACAAAGGGCACTGGATACGACCGGTCAACTGCAAGATCTCTTCCCACAAAAGTCACGGTGCCACCTGAGCCGAAACTTTAATCGACGTGATCGACGAAGTATCAATTTTCAACACAAGTGACAAGACATCAACTCTCGACGGAAGTGACAAGAGGTCAGCATCGACGGAAGTGATAAGGAGTTATATCTCAACGGAAGTAACAAAGTACATATTAGTTTTGTCTCGAAACCAAATTATCTTCTCGCGCCCTCTTCTTCAACCCCCGGATCATCACTGCTAAGTTTCTGTACCTGTCCCGACGAAGGAACCTACTGTAAAACCCCCCTACAGTTTGAAGCAGAACCGCTTCATGCTTCAAGTCTAAATAGGGCTGCTACTGACGCGTGCTGTGTTCTCTTTATCCGAGGGCAAAGACATGCGGCATCCCGAAGACGGAACAGCTGTACACTGTGCGCGGACCCCGATCGTGGGAAAGTCTCTATCCAAGGGTGTACGAGGGTCATGAGGAACCAGTGCCTTATAGCCCGAGGCCATATTTAGGCCTAACGAGTGATAGCGAACGACACACTCGTACCACAAAAAAAATCCGGAGCATGAGTTGCCAGCAGACTGGGTGATTTGCCGCTTTGTTTATGCTTCCCTTTCTTTACCAAAAACATATTTTTGCATAGACCATAACAGAATCCCCCAAATGCTTTCTTAACTGTTCTTGTCACGGTGTTGCTCAAGAGAGGGTGAATCGTTATATTGATTACCCAGGTAGCTAACTTTATGAAAAGAAAAGGATTAAGAAGAAGGACACAGCCGCGTTCATGATTCACAATGAAGTGGGTCAACCTACCCAGGCAACTCACCCAACCTGTGCAAGCATTTGAGCCGTCACAGTTCTAAGTGACAGCATCTCCCTACAGCAAAGATATAAACAGCTCACTAGGATCTCAGAAACGTGGCCCCACCTTCTGCACCAAAATCGGAATTGACACATAGATATTCTCAATCAATCAAAAGAAACTTTCTTAATTTGGACGCCAATAACATGTACGCATCCTAAGATTGTCTTCTCTACGGCTGGAAATAATATCATCTCATTCAAGAATACGATTTATCCTTCTCCTCCTTGACCCATGTTTTTCTATATGCCGCACGTTGAGGCAGTGTCTGAGGGCTTGACAGCACTTCACAACTCCAGTCGCTCTTTCCTTCCTCCATTATACTTATCAAATTGGGCTCCTATATTGTCCCTTTCAAGCTCATAGAGAGCGGGTTCCTGTCGCGGTGACATTACAGGAGCAGGATCCTCCTGGGTATCGACTTGGTGCGAGGGGCCGGTGGGGCTTGGACAGTTCACGGCTACGCTGTTTACTTTGGTCAGCACTCAATTATAGTATATGCTATAAGAGCAGAGGCATCGTACGAGGTAGCTGCGGGGTGCTTGGAGGAAGTGGAAGAAGGACTGGTGTTTACTTGGGCTTGGGCTTGGGCCTGGTTCTGGGGAGTGTTGGAAGACATGTTGCTTAAGGATTTGGATTGAAGTTGTGCAACTGGAAATAAATGACAATACAAGCAGTATTGAGGTGTCCGAGAAAATCCAGATGACAAACGCGATCAATCAATGGTCGACTGAAGCCAAATGAGGAGCTGGCTTAGAGAGAAGAATGTGTCAAAGCAAGACAGGTAATAAACAGCAGGAACTTGGGATGCCGATACAAAATGTAAGTTGGAGCAGCGAGCAGACTTTATACTCTAACATTATCAAGGGTAGTTCCAAAGTATGATGTAAGTGTTGATTCTCCTCAAGCTGGTACGGAGCTCTCTCTTTAAAGAGAGGACTTTGCTCTATGCTAATGACTAATCAACTAACTAATATACAATCTAATCTCTCTGATAAGCTCACGTGCTTATAACACATGACTATACACGAATCATAAGTCGGTGTAGACTTTGCCCGCAACAAACATGCTTGCGATTTGGTGTGCACAAGACAAATGGATGCATGTTCGAAGTGCCCGCAAATGCCATATGTTATGTGACGGCTCACATGCTTGCATAGATTGGGTGGGTTGTCTTGGGTAGGTTGAGCCACTTGGTAGTGAATGATGAACACGTGAGTGGTCAGCAACTCTGTTGGGTCGCTTAGTCACTAGTGCGCGGAGGACACCTACCTAGGACTTGCTGCCCACCCTTTCCTCCTTCTTCTTCTCTAATCCTTTTCTTCTCATAAAATTAGCTACCTGAGTAATCAATATAACGATTGACCCTCGCTTGCGCAACACTGTGGCATTTTATCCCGGCTACTTTGACACCCCGGCCTGCTACAAGCTGAAATCATGGAATTTCTTACGGAGGCAATTACAGAACTTGCCATTTTCAATGGAAGCTGTAAAATACTATGATTCTAATTCGTTCAACTTCATGGATTGGGTTTACTTAGGTATAATACATTAGCGAATTAAGAGATACGGTCATCGATCGTCCTAATCTAAGAGGCCTGATGAGTAGGGTCTCTGTTGAGACCATCATTGGCGGATTTAGAGCGGCACAGGACATGATACTAGCCTTGCAACCAGAAGAGGGCATCCAGATGACGGAATAATAGGGGGTAGAGGAGCATCAAACCACCCCGTCACGATTGTCACATCTCCTCACAGCCACGCTCGCCCAGCACGATCCACCTTACGTACTGGCCATCTCCAATGCCTCATGCATTCGGACCACCTACATACATCCTATCCATCTACATACATCCTGCGCATCTCCTCATATAGCAGTGAATACAACTATGCTCAGGCTTGCAACGGAAGGCTGCAACCAAGACAATTGTATAAGATTAGTTGAATACCAAGCAATAGTCTGATGAGCACTGCCGCAGGTAATATCTGCAGTGCTGTATGGCAGCATCTAATCATCTTTGTCGAGCACTGTGTAACCTAAAGTTCAGGTCCTGAACAGGCGACATCGGCGCAGGTAGGTTGTGGCGTTCTATGTCTAGCTAGGCAAATGCTGCCCGCAACCTTAATCACAGATGCCACCGCAGACTATCTAACTGGCCTAAGCCGCGAGTGGCGGCCACTTGGTCACGAATTAGGTCGCGGGTTGAGGTCGCAGATTTGGTCGCAGGCGTTTGGCTCATTTGGAAAGTGTTAGTCCTTCAGTTCGCCTGCTGTGATATGGTTGTACTCACTGCTGGTGCGTTCATGTTGCTGCTTGTGGACCTCTTTCAACCGCAGCGGCCAACCCCCATGCTGCGCCATACACTGCAGGCTGCCTCGGATGATTCCCAGCATCCTCTCTTCTGGACCTTCCCCTCTTCGCTTACATGGTTGAGGGAATTGCTTTGGTCGCCTTCCATGCAGCCGGACATGCAGCCGCACATGCAGCCGGGATCTTAAGCCGCTGTTGATGTCTGATATATGGCTACATGATGACAGCATTTTCCCAAACGGAGCGTCGAGAACCAAGACTTAATTTTTGTTAAACCAACCTCTTCGCCATAAGTGAGGATACAAACAATGTTTTATACAAGCGAAAACAGAGATATGATCAAGGAAACAGCTGTTAAACACCAAAGGTAACCGTGAGAATTATATACAAGCCAACAAGAATAATACAGTCCTCTGACTACCCGACTTTGACAAACAGTTTATAACAAAAATAAGCAGTTCCAGAACAAGTCGTAGCAAAACAAGCCGTAGTATGATAGTTCATTGTAGGACCGTCCATCGTATGACAAGCCATTGTTGAGCTAAGTTGCTGAATGAGCCAAGTCGTTATATTAACCAGTTATCTTATACATGGCCAACTATTGATCGCACGTAGCCCTTACTTATCTTTTATATAAGTAATTATAAGTAGTTTGAGGTGGTACAGGACTGTATTGTCGACTGAGTTGTTGACCATAAGGACTGAAGGAGTATGAAGTATATATACATAAATTTAGTGCCAAGTCGGCATTGGGGATGCCCCAACCATGTGTGGTCTCGGCTTACAGTAATCATTGATATAACGTGTTTCCCATGTGAGCTGGCACCCCTAAGCGAGCTAACTTTCGAAACCCTGCTGTAAGCCGAGACCCACACATGGTCGGGGCGACCTAACGCCGACTTGGCACTACATTCATATATATATATACTTCATACTCCATCATACCTTATGGTCAACCAATCAGTCGATAATACAGTCCTGTATCCCCTCAAACTGCTTATACCTGTCATTTCCTTGCGCATTAACACCATTTCATGCGCTATCTTTTCAGCGCCCTTTTTGACTGGTTAACAACTTCAATACTAGAAGCAGGTGAAGAGCTCATGTGCTGTCGAATTTGGTCCTAAATTAGCGCCGACTGGGCCTCTTTCTCGCGGGCATCGCTTGGTGGTTAAATTCCCATGGGGTGCCTTCTGGTGCTGAGGGCGTGGGCGTGCAAAGCAATCATGTCAAGCTTTGATAATACAGCATCTGGGAATGTGCTTCCTGGTCCCCAATTGGGTCTATGAACGCCTAATATCAATACTTAGCAAGTAAATCCGATTCTAGAGAAGTGTCCCTCTAGAGTCCAAGACTTTTGCCTTTTCCCCACCCTACACCATTCTAATATAGCTATGGTTGGTTGTTTCACCTGCCAATAGTTGCTGTTCCACATCTGCCAGTGCTGCCGCTCGGACAACTGAAGGGTTATAATGACACGGCCTGGGTTAGTTGGAAGGGGGCTTAGTCCCCTATTCTCTCTTTTGAAAGAGCCATTGAAACTTGGGAAGTGTTCACATACGTTTGTTTCTAGGAGCCATTGCGCAGCAGCTTTTCTCATTCTATTTTTCTTTAGGATCTCCTGTATCTATGCAGCGCCTATCTTCAGAAAAGATTCGCATGATGCTGGGTAGAGTTGGGGCAGAATGGTAGGGTCCGTTGGAGTGTTTGCCGTCCAGTCAATGCTAATAAACATTTAAGAACCATGCGTAAGTCAAATCCGTATAATATCTCTAGAACGCTAGAATCATTCATATACCACCGCATCCGCTTCCATATTCTATGTACCCCTTCTTTTATGAATAGACCAGGGATCCTCAGAGCCAGTCAACCACCGCCACATAGGATAACTCAACACGCCGTTGTTTTCGTAGACTTCAGTGTCTGGGCTTGTTTTATCATTTCCATACGCCCCGTCAACCCCTTGACCACCATCGTTGGCTGATAAAGGTTCCACAGAACTTTCAGGAGGTATTGGTTTATTGCCCAGCGGAAGAGTGGTTTTTGAAGCTCGGGGACATGTCGAGGAACAAAAACAGTGGATGAGTCTGCCGGCTTGCTTTCACAGCGTGGTTTATCTCGTGCATCTGGGCTTTGTCCTTGAGGTCTATGTTACGTAAGCGAGGTAAAATGACATGTAAGGGAGATAATGATGCTGACTTCTTTTGTTTTGTGTTGGCGTTATTAGTCATTATGATTCCTATGGTGATGATGAATGTTTTTACTTAGTAGTATAAGGGATGTGAGATATTTTAGGAAAGAGTTTTATGGGCGAGAAGGGATGAAATGCTGTAAATGGTTTTGGTGGGGGCGGATGGTTGTTGTAACCTGGTTATAAATATTTAGGGTGATTGGCAACTGGACTCTCTGGTGGGGTATGTCTAGTCTACTAAGAACATGCTTGTGTGAAGGAATAGTAGCCAAAGAAATGGAATGGGGAGATTTTGTTGCAGAAGAAAACCCCGGACGCTGAAACCGGGGCAAATGGAAGGGGAGAGGCTGTCTACAGACGATTTATATAAAAATATGCGGAGGAGATAGTTGGCGTTAAGCCGAGTGACCCCTTAAAATATCCGTGTAACCCACACAAAGCGGAACACCACTGAAGCAGTGGTGACAGTGTGATCTGACACCTGAATGTGAATAGTGGGATTGTATAGAGTCTTTTGCATGGGTGAAGGGGTACCAGAAGACACTCTAGCGTATGAGCTCGTTTAAAAATCTGAGGCCGTCAACAAGATGGCGATAGTGTGAGAAATAATAGTGAAATTGCAATGCCAATGGCTTCGTGGATGTCCACGCCATTCTGCATATGCCCGTCTCTTAATCTAGATGTATTGTGGCTGTTCCTATCACCTATTTGAGGTGCTTAATTGGTAAAGTTGAGTAATGTCAATATGGCGAAAGGAAAGTACCTATGCATTTACGGCACCATTCAACTTCATTGCTGGATTTTGGGGTAAGGCGAGAAGGCACGGTATGGGATATCTAGGTCCACAGTAACTTGGTATCAAGAGAAATCTGATGATAAAGCCGGATCTTGTCTGCGTTTTCCAAGGCAATGGAAAGAAGTGCAGCTTACACGATGAGGATTGGTCTCGCGATTGGTTGAGGAACGGAGACGTGTATTGAGTGGAAGCGATGTGTAGGTAATCTGTAAATGATATGTAGATGGCTTGCAAGATGTGCAGGTGATGTGAATCAGTGACAGATTCCAGCAACGACAGCAGCATAGCAACCTCAATACTCTCTGCAGTACTTATCTCATCAGAGCTTCTTCTTGCACCGATTGGTTGTAGTTGTCTTCATCCCGTCTCGCCCTGTTAATCCGGAGAAGCTTATCATGCGCGGATAGTTCAACTGCGGATAGATGAGAATTTATTACTAATAAGACCATACTCATATCAATTCTTTGCAATAAACTCAAAGTTCTTCTGAGGTGAAGATTCTCAAACGGCCATTGATACTAGTGATAGAATATTAAGACAAGAGGTTGACTTCCCTACCACCTCTTCCTAGATAGCCACGACCTTTTCCCAGAATATCATAAAAAATCGCAATCCCTTTTGAAATGGGACATTGGATACACTATTTTTATTTTCTTTGTCGATCTATGTTCTTGAATAACCAATGTGAGGTCTTCCTGCAGACCATTGATCCGTCTAACTCGTGCTCTGATTAGTCGCCTCAATCAGGTACGACATTACACCCCCCAACTCTCTGATGCCTAATGACAGTGTAGATTACATCCACATGTTGTTGTCTCTCAATTTTACAGTTTCTGGATTCCATTCATTCCATTCGTTCTGCACCGCGAAGTGCTCCAGAGACACCACACATACCCCACACCATTTGCAGTGAGGCGGACTGGCACGGATCACTTAGATGCAACCACGTTCCAAGTATTTTAAGATGCTGTGCGGCGTACGGGATTGGTCGCAGAACTCTCAATGTATTGAAACTTAGTACATCTCTCAGTTCGATTGAGATCCGAGAGATTCATCACCAGGTTGGTGGGTTTGGTAGTGTACGTTTCTGAGCCCATGATCTTACCAGTAATTTACATTGAGAAGAGCGTTTCGGCGCCGGGCGGTTCCGGGAAATAATTACCTAACGTGGTTCACTCCCGGACTGATCAACACATTGAATCGATCAGCAGAACACTCGCACTGCATTACTATCTCGAGTTACTCAATACGACGCAATAATGTAAGACATACTAAGTTATTCTAAACTACTTATTATCTATTACTTCTTGGGTACAAGTCCTATCGTTATGCCCAGCCTTGCTGCAGTTTCCACAGCGCCTTTGAGCCTCTGACTATCCTGTATACAAACCTTCTCAGTAGGCTATTCGCTGCCCCTATCCCCCCTCATCGTATTCAGGATTATCTAGCTGATAGCCCTCCCCTATTGTTAACGCACTCTGGTTTTGTATGTATCTTCCTTTGCGCTGTTACTTTTTATTTGCGGCCTTGGCAGCCTCTTGAAGAGCGGAGAGTTCGTCGCGTCCGCTCGCATTAATCACAGTGGCAATCGTAGTCCCCTCGTGATTACTTGGCTGAATAGTCTTCCGTTTCCTGTGCCTCTCAAAGCCTGTAATAGCTGGCTGATAGGTTATAACACCCATCATGAAGCTAATCTCGTCAAAGTTGTACATGCCTGCGTCTTGTGATGCCTTTCTTCTCCTTTGCAGAGCGAAGGTTAAATCACGGACTGATAGCTGCTGGATTCTCGTTTAAGGCTCGCTGACGATCATATACCCGAGTCCAGCATGTTGTAAGCCCCTCCAGTAGCTTATTAGCCATTGCGTGTAGTATATCCTTCGTAGGCGGGAATCCTCTTGAATCCAAATCTAGTATACATTCGGCGATCCCGGTTTCTCCACGTTTTGTAAGTAGTTTGCCGTTGGCTTCCAGTTCGTTGCGTGGGACGATTTCTGTTAAGCCGATCACGTACGGTGGAGAAAGGCGCGCAGTACTCGTGACATGCAATCCTCATAGTTCTGACGGGTGAATATTAATAGCCTGTGTAGCTAGATCGATATACTGAGAATTTTGAGATGATCGAGGAGCGTTGTGGTGATGCATCGCGTTAAGGTTTCGTTGCTGCATATTTTGTTGTTCTGCTAATCGGTTCAGTGGTAGACCACGTTATATTGAGCAGTGCTGGCTTCGTATATGTAGTTTCCTATGTTTAATATCAGTGTCATGTATACCCTCGAAGACGATGTGCCATCATACCGAAGTAGAATATACGAAGCCTAAGCGAACAATGAGTCCAGCCATTTATATTGACTCCTCCCAAAGACAATGCTTCTAAGATGCAAGACCGTCTAAACACTCTTAGGCATCCCAATATTCTCTTTCTTCCAAACCCTTATAAATTCCCTACCACCGCGCCCGCGGACTCAAGTGCGGACTGACACTCAAACCGGGACTCACACTACCAGCCATACTTACCGGCGAGACCATGCTCAATGTATTCTGATATTCGCTAGCGGCAGTATAGCCAATCCGGGGTGGAGCGTTACCGTAAGGGGAGATAGGAGAAGGGGTATGCAAGTCCGCGCCGCGTGCGACAAAAAGGTGAAAGATCTCTAGCTCCGTAGCATTAAGCTTGTTCATCCAAAGCGGGTCATTCTCCCAAGGTTTCAGGAATGTTTGGAAGGGGGTAAGTGCCTGCAAGTGCGAGTTCGAGGGCGTAGAAACATCGTGGATAGAGGCGCCGGCATCAAGGAGGAGCTTTATAATCTCCGAGCTTCGTTGCCGGGTTTGAGGGTTGCTCCAATCGGCTGCTCGACGCTCGAGGGCTGTCTGGAGTGGTGTCTGGAAAGGAGGTGTGTCGGGAATGAGATTCACATCTGCGCCTTTTTCGATCAGGATGCGGACAACTTCAGGAACGTCGTAGACGACCGCCTGCATTAATGGCTCACAAGAATACGCATCGATGGAGCAACGGCCAGTATCAATAAGAGCAGAAACGGTGCGGGCGCGCGAGTTCTTGATTGCGTTGTAGAGTGCGGAGTTTTCGCCCATAGGGTGGTTGGATCCGTAGGCGCCATGAGTAAGGAGAACACAGACGACCTCTGTAGACGGGAAACCGGCAGCGACATCTAGAAGTGTTTGTTCCATGTGCTGAGACAGTATACTGGTCTGAAGGACTGGGTGATCAAAGAAATAATTACCGACGTCGAAAGGTAAGCCAATGGGGTGATTTATAACCTCAGGATGAACACGGCACAACTGGTCTAGTTCCGCACAGTTCCTATCACATATCGCAGCCAACATATCCATCAAAATGCTGTGCGTGGGATTTCCTCCTCTTGTCCAAGATTCCGGCCAGGGAAGATGCATTAGTCTCGGCGTGTGTTGCCATGTGTCAGGAGAGGGTGTCAGTGGAAAGCAGGGAGAATAACCTCTCCTATCGCCGCAACGACTGAAACTATCATCGGTCTCATCCCCGGTTCCGTCCTGAGAGCTCCCTGAGGGAGTCAATCGAAGTTTTCGTGCTTTGTGCCTCATATACCCCCACTCTTTCAGCTTCATTCGATACGCTCTTGTTCTATGTGCAAAGTTAGCGTCGAGCCGCATTTACTTGTGACAGATTGTACGAGTAGTGTACGGAAACCATGCGAACGTGCAAACTTACGATGCCTTGAATCTGTATGTCGACTCCATGATGGATTTGACTTCTTCCAGACTTTTCTTCTGCACCACGGAAAGCTCATGTATGATGCCTTGCACCGAGTCCCAATCTTTAGTCATGATGACAGTATCGCACGAGACCCTGATTCACGCGAGGCGAACGGGGGATACTGATAGATGGTGACCAAGAAGACGGGAATAACCGCAGGAATGAGGCCAATAAAGCCGGCCGCAGGCCTAATAAACGGGGCGTAATATGCACAATAGTGCAGTGGCCGTAGGTTAATTTAGCGACAGCGGGAGAACAGCCTACTAAGATATGAACCGTATTTCTTGGTGGAACGCCGACAAAGTTTGAATAGCGGCAAAGGGTGCAATCAAGATTTTTGGTAGAGGGGGTGTGGGAACGGGAGGATGTGATCGTTCACCTTATATTGCAAATGGGACTGAGGTTGACAGCACGACAACGCTTTAACGCTGTGGGGTCCGATAGGGCTAGTCGCGGATGGCGGAAGGGTTAACCTGCAAGGCTGACTAGCACTGACTCTCATCGTAAGATATCGATTGGGTCCAACCACTAAGTTTCCTTTGCTGCAGCCAAACATAACTGTTTCCGACTTTGGCTTCTACATATCGACCCTGTTTCGAACGATATCCCGCCGGTCCATTCCGCATACTGCAGTAGCTCTTTCTGTCGGGTAGCCATTAAACGTAGGGCTGGACTCCTCGTTTGATAAATATAGTCTAAATCAGTAGATTTCATAACACACTCTTCGTAGAACACTCTTTCATAACACAGTCTTCATAGAACACTCTTTCATAACACATTCTTTCTTAGCATACTCTTCCATAGCACACTCGACGCGAAAAAACCACCCTGGAGCCAACACGGGTATTCGATCCGTTTATGAATCCTACCGCGCTAACTACCACATCCGGTAACGCTGAAAGTGGGCACTTGGATAAAAGAACAGGCCTTCACCAATGGCTCTGCCTGTTCACAATATAGCATAACAGAAAGGCGGGTCTCGGACCTCGCTATGTCCTGGTACTGGCTGAGAAGATAGTTCTCCTCTCCACTTCCCATGTCCGGAGGGGGGCTTAGACCTTCCTGAATTCCGGAAATCAAGGCTCGGTCTCGGTGATAGATTTTCCCATGCCCAGACACTTGGAGAGTATTGAGGCCCCCAAAGGCTTAGTTAAACTCCATAAAGCAAGGCCAAAGACTAGGGATGAGCGGAAAGGATGACTGCATAAATTTGCCGAACCAATAATCACCTTCACTTCCATAGTAATAGAATTTCGCCAAATTTCCCAAAGGGGTAATCCAACTGCTACTCGCCAGAACCAAATCTTACCTGGTACTTGGCAGACGCATCCAGATGACAAAGCGCAGAGTGCATGTGGTATGGATAAGGTTAACCCATGCTTCGGTCTAAACGGGCACTAGTCCCTCGTTAGCTGACCATTCCTGTTACGGAAAATTACCGAGGGAAAGCTAAACACGCCCTTTCCCCGCGTGGTTCGGTTCCTATAGGATAGATACTCTATTACTGCAGTACATCCGGCTCCGTTGGTGGCAGTGCTGAATTAAAATTGACTCCCAATGCGCGTTATCCGTGGTGCCTGGTAGGGCTGATTTCGACCTCCTGAAAGCTGAATGCGAATAGTACGTACATACTCGCGCACTAGAGTCTTAGTGGTGACTTAAACGGAGTTCAAACAATTAATTGCACCACTATTGCCATGATTCCCATGAACACGAGTAGCCATCGGCCGAGATAGAGCATGTTGTGAGCCCTGGACCCTTTAATCTTCAGAAGGTTCGTGTTCTAAAATTAGGGTATGAATCGAATCATACGATCAGGAGCTAAGGCAGACGTCGAATATACGCGACCCCTTTCTAATCGACCCTTTTTACTTAGCCATTTCATCACACACGACCCGCCTTGACCGGTTTTTTGTTATGCTACACAGAAAGTCTCGAATTTGGATGAATATGAAGTACCGGAATGGCCCGACGAGCCAACTACTATCTGCAGGCATATTATTTATATACGTCCAAGCAAGCCGCTTCTCTTCAAGTTTCTCTCGATCTTACTTTGGCTCAGAATCCACCTTTCAAGACGAAAGTATGCTGTCATAACATGGAAGACGCCTTACGACCGGTGCTAAAGAGACGGAAAGATGATTACGGGGCACGATGTTGCTCGTGTCAATGGCACCTTGGCTAGAACGAGGAACCTGATTGGCCTCGATGCCTTTCGGAAAGTTCCAAGAAGCAGGCTCCGACTACCAGGTTCGCTGCAGACGCCGTCCAAGAAGTTGTGGACGACACCAGATCGCAGGATCATACCGTTGTCAACACTTGTTATTTGAAGGCCTATATCTCGCGAGAGGTCCGGGGCAACCAGCGGCGACCAAATAAAGAGTAAATTGACATCTCACCTAAATCTTCTAACCCACTACAGCTCGATGCTAAAGTCCCATTCCCACACACTCCGCTACCACATTCAAGAAAGTACCTTCTTACCCGCCTCCAAATCCGCAATCTCCTTGTTCAGAGCAGCCCGCTTCCTCTTGAGCGCAGCATCCTCACCTGCGATCTCCACTAGCTGATCCTCGCTCAATTCGCTGACGAAAGATGGCGAAAAGAGTTTCAGCGGAGCCTCAGGTCCGTTCACAAGATGGAAGTTGGCTGCTTGCATAACCACGTTGTCGGCGAAGCGTTTGCGCGCGACCTTGTAGTATGCTTTCAGGATGTCGTGGATGTCGCGCACGACGTGGTCGATGTTAGACATGGCGTGGGTTTGGATGATGTCCGAAAGTTTGACGACAGAGCCCCAGCCATTCTTGGTTTCATAGTGGGTCTTAGCGGACAGATTAGCTTGAATCCGCTTTTGACGACTGTGCCATTTTAGTAAGTTATGGTAAGGGTTTTCGGATCCCATCTCTCACCTCTTTTCTAAATTATCATTAAAGTAATGATTCAACGTAACCGGAGTTTCCATCCTCTCCACTTGGAGGAGAAATTCCGTTTGCTTGATCGCTTTCGAATATTTTTGAGTGAGGGAGTCCATAAGAGTCGACATGAGTCCGTCGCGGACTTGCCGATTCGGACATATGAGCTGTAGCAAGCTCTTAATGAAGGCATGGGTCACGCTGATTATATCCATAATGTATCCCTTGGCGATGGAGTCCCAATGGGCTGACTGAGTCTTCATAGTCATTGCGAGCAGTGAACTGTCAAAAGTTCCAAGCTCAAGTCCGCGAGATTCTTGGTAAAGTGTCTTCAACCAACCAAATATATTATTTTCCGCTTCACGAGGGATCGTTTCCTTAGTGGATACCAACTCCTCTAACTCATCGGGATATGCGCAGCATCGAACGCTGATTTCGTCGTTGTTTTTGTCCACAACGCACACTTGCACCGGGTTGTTATCCTCGAAGACGTAAGAATGGCCGTGTGCTGCGAGCATGGCTGCGAACTTTTCGTTGCGGTTCACGACAGCAGTAACCAAACGTAGGCTACTATGTTTATCAAACCAATCGCTGCCCACATATTTTGCGCCTAGGGCCATAGAGACGATCTCTTGGAAACGCATGCTCATCTCTAGCAGATAACGGCTCTGTTCGGCAGGGGTCTCTCGTTTTCCGCCTAGCTCTTTAAGTTCTTCTCTTGATGCCGCGAGCTTTTTATGAATTTCGGATTTGACCTAGACAGATTAAGCATATAATCATGGACACGTAAGTTAAGGACATGTACATACCTTGGGAAATTCGCGCCGGATGCTACTGGCAAGTATCTCTTGTAGTCGCGTGCGCAAAGCAGCTATCCCGACTCTATCACTGTCAAGGGTACTCCATGGTTTCTCCGTCCGGAAGAACTCCATCTCCTTAGTATCTCGATTGGTTGATTTGTCCTCAAGCTGCTTTTGGCCAAGATTCCGGACTATGCACCACCCTAAGCTCAACTGGTGCCTCTTTCCTTCCACAAGTTCCATGACTGGTCCTTCGGCACCGCGGTCAACCAGGTCCGGCTTTGTTAAGACACCAAGAGTGCGTTGTCCTTCCGGATCAACTTCTTCCGCCATGGTGAGAATCTCTTGAGTTGCGATGTCCACATTTGCAGGGATTACCGTCAACATAATCGATCGAGGATTCTCCATATATCGGTGCACCATGGCCGTGACCATGTCTCGGTCCGCTTTCGTTGTTATACCTTCGGTGGTCTTCCTGAAGATTCCAGGGACATCTACAACAGAGAAATGCTCTTGATCGGGACCGCAAACTTCCAACCTTAGAACGTCCTCGGAGAAGGTGCCTCTGTTACCCTTGTTTTCCTTGTCGCCGAGGCCCATGATTTCATGCACCTGAAGTATGTCAGCTGATGCCCATTTAGTTAAAAAAATATATACAGACCTCGGTCATAATACCAGCGAATGAGGTAGCAAAAGATGATCCATCTGCTTTGTTTAGATTCGGCTTGGACCAGCTTCTCGTCTTTTCAACGTGAGTTTCATCCGCATTCTGGCCTGGAATGATTGATACGGAAATACTAGAAGCCTGTGCCCTACGGAAAGTGATCTGCGTGGCAAAGCGCGTACAGAGACCGCTATCCCGTGGAAAAGGGAGGTTGGTGAGTCCCTCCAGAACGGAGCTTTTGCCACTTGACTGGTCTCCGACAACGACGAGCTGAGGAAGTGAAATGTAATCTCCAACGCCACTGGCGAAGAGCTTGTCGATCTTGTCAAGCAACATTGGGTCGGCCATGTTGCCTACGATGGGTTTTTTGGGGGCCATTCTTGGAGAAGGCGTTTGATTTGTGGAGAGAAAAATAGGTGTAAAATAAGGAGAACGTGCTGGGAGAAAATTTTTACTAAATTGGCAAGTGTAGGTGGTTAAGTGCCAACTTTGAGGATGAGGTGAGGTAAGATGAAGCTGAAGCTGAAGCTGGAAAAAACACACTAGGCTGTGCAGTAAATCCAAGTGTCCACTGCCAGGACAATTAGAGTATCCGGTGCGGGCCCTAAATACTTTAGCTGTCCATGTTTTTCAGCACAAACCAGTTTGCCCTCTTCTTTGATTGCGAGTGATGTCCAAAGGGATTGCTAAAGGGACAAACATAACTGCCGAGACAAATAGAATGTTCCATCATTATCGACTAATCGACTGAAACCTGGAGACCACCAATATACCAGTAGCTTCATATGGAGACGGAAATTGGGAAGTTCACACTCAAGTAATTATCTAAGTTCGCTGGATAACTTCACCTATCACCTTCACTCTTAGTACTACCTCGTCCATCATAAATTGCTCACTTCTCCTTCGAGCTATCATAAAGAAGACCTCAGTAAAGTATGGAGAGGCTTTATTTTGGCAGCAACACGTCATGTCGCGCTTCAATTGAGTATTCGTTTTGCTTATCTGGCCTCTGTCAATCACTGTCGCCTTAATTATGGTATATGCTATTTACAACTACAAAGCGAAGATATAAACCTCGCGCTCCAAAAAAAATTGGTCAATCAATGTTGTATTATATGGATATTGAAGGTGAAGGGTGAGGGGGAGATATGCCAATGACGCAGAAGATATAAGGGGAAAATGAAAGAGCAGAAGCCCCAGGAGCCTACCGCCCAAAGCTCTTTCTCTAATATCCAGCACCCCAAAACCCAGTCAGTCATTAGGTAACTCAGAACTGCAAGATATGTCCCGGTTTCTAGAACTGACTTTCGGTGGGGTATTCGAAGATACTTACTTTCGGTCGCATATTTCAGGGTCCTGACTTTGTGATCGACCTTTGTGGCTGGAGAGGAAGAAAGCGAGATTGAGGAACTGGTGATGTGCCGATATTGAGCCACTGTTAGTATTCGAAAAGAAGGAGGATATGGCGGCAGCCGAGTGTTCCCAATTAAGACGACAAGATCCTCAAGCTCAAACTCCCATCATCAAGCCCAGCAATGCCTTCCGTCTCCCTTAACCCATCCACATAACAGTCACCCTGCAACCGTAATCCCCCTTTTCTGTACCATGGCGAAGAATCCCAGGCATGCTATAACCTAAAACAACAAAATTCCTTTCACAAGGTTGAACAACCGCTGGCACAAGCTCAAAGTGTCCGAGACTGTTGTGATAAGCCGTCAGCCTTCTTAATTTACCCCCCAAAAATCGGATTCCCTTTCTTTCGGAGGTGGGCACATGCAATGCGAATCCCTAGGCGAGAGAAACTCCTTGCATGGTTTCCCCCAAGTTAGAATGGCGCTAGATTGCGTCGGTCGACTTCGAATAGAACGAACTGGCTAACAATCATCTACGGGTCCCAAACATTTTTCTTCAATATTATTCAAACCACCGGTGTTCCACCCTGTATCAGAATCCAACAGGTCGTCTCTGAGCTAAGGGAGCTTCAGTATATTCAAACCGTAAGCTCGCTCACCCGTTGAATCTAAGAACATGATGCGGAGAGCAGTTCTAGCCTGGAGTCTCAAGCCAAACACAACCAGGAGATGGAGGGACCTCCGCTTTAAGGAGAGGGTGCAGAGCCTGAAAAGTCGCTTGCTGACATCCAGTACTAAACGGCCCCTAGGAGCGAATATTGATAGATTCGAGGTGTGTGTAAAAGAGTTGGAGAATGAAAGGTAAGTTTGAAGTTGAGGTTTCAGCTATGGCGTCCTCGTGGAGTCAACAGAGCTGATGCCTCGAGATCCCAAATAGAAGTCGTAAACACGATGGCTAGGTGGGCACCTCCCACCCCCTCACCTGGTACAGAGTGTATGAAAGGTGTAGCCTATCACCTCTTAACTCTTGCATTTTCTATATATTAGTTTGCAGAAGACTTGTATCAATCTCTAGACCAATTAGAATCCATTTCCCAGAGCCTCAAACGATAGAAACTCTTATAACACGCCGCATAATTGAGGATGTATGCTAAATTTAATATGCTACCTGGGTAATCAATATAACGATTGAACTTCTATCAGGGGTAGTTCCAAAGTATGATGTAAGTGTTGATTCTCCCCAAGCTGGTGCGGAGCTCTCTCTTTAAGGAGAGAGCTTCGCTCTATGCTACTGACTAATCAAATAACTAATATACAATCTAATCTCTCTGATAAGCTCACGTACCTATAGCACATGACTATACATGGACCATAAGTCTGTGTAGGCTTTGCCCACAACACATTCTCTTGCGCAACACCGTGACAGCATTAGAACTTCTTACAGGAAGTATCCAAACTGCATGGGCTGCAAAGAAGAAGATTGTCTCTGTACTAGGGCTAGATCTTATGGGGGCATTCGACAATGTCTCTCATGAGAGACTAGTATGGGTGCTCAGACGAAAAGGATTCCCTAAATGGATTGTACAGACGATATTATCCTTTCTCACAGGGCGGCGAACGCGTATCACATTCGGTGATTTTGAAAGCAAATAGTTCCAAACAGAAACGGGGATTCCCCAAAGATCTACCCTCTCCCCAGTGCTTTCCCTGTTCATTATTGCTGATCTACTCGAGGAGTTTAAGACTGTTAACTCGGAGGTCACTGGATTTGGATGACTGGCTAGTGAGGATTGGAGTTCCGGGAATCACCCCAGGCTGTCCATGTGGGACCGGACGGCAAACACTCCAACATATCTGAGCAGCAGCATTGACAGATAGGGAACACCAACTGGTAGCTGGTGAAATAACTCACCATAGCTATATTAGAATGGTTTGGGTTGAGGAAAAGGTAAAGATTTTTGGACGTTGGAGACTCCTCTGATGTCGAGTTTACTTTGCTCTACACATTGATATTACATGTTCATAGACCCGATTGGGAACCAGGTAGCACGTTAAATTGAATTATAATAATAATATTACAATATAGAGGTATCGGAGTTTTGCGTGTACGTGTCGTGAGGGCTTAGAAACTGAACTTCCGAGATTGTTATATCATAATTCCGTACTATACTATAAGTTTAGCTTAGCATTATATAACTAGCTAGAATTTATTGATAGGGGAAAGTTTTTCTACCTTCATATTTCCTCCTTTCTCTAGGAGAAACTCCACATTTGCTATGTGCTGAGAAATGTATTCATTTACTTCAGACTTCGGCGCAATAATTTAATTAGCTCAGAGACCGGCACAGGTCTTTCGTGATGTTCTTGTATCTTGTGGGTACTGAAAAACGACTTAGCAATAGATTCACATATCAACGTACAGTCCAGGAGCTCCGGAAAAGCAAGATTGAGGAAAATGAAGAGTGCATTTATCAAGCTGACTCTTAGAATGACAACCCTCGCCACTTTTCCTATTCCATCTCGTCAGCCACTCACACAGAATCACAAAGGCAGAACAAGCGTCACTAGAACATCACAACCCCCACCCCGAGCACATCAAAATGAGTTTTACAGTTTTTCTTATTTCCATCATCCTACCAGCCCTATCTATCCCAGTCCATCGTATGAATAGATAAGCTGAGAATACCCCTAATCTTATCTATACATAGCCAGTAGTCTTTTCTCACCAATAACTGAACCCAACCAACACCTTCGATCCTAAACAGAATCCAATGCAAAAGCCGCTCATATGTATGGGGGGAATCGGTTTTTCGTACAAACTCCTCGAGAAAAGCACGCCAAAGCTAACAAGACAGAGACGTGACTCCATTTGGAAGTGCAAGACAAGACTGAGGCCGTCGGGTACTTTTCCCTACGGACCGATAAAAAGAAAAAACGAGCACACAGTGTTACAGAAATGGACAACGCAGAGAGGCTGGAAAGGCATGATGGTAGGCAGCGAGACAGAAAGTGAACTCCTCATGAATGCCAAGACATGCATACGTTTCATACTGCCAGACCCGCAGGAAAAAAAAGACCAAGACACAGGAGGCGGGTATCCGTTCAAGGTAGTTTCCAGGGGGTTTTCGATTCTAGCTCGCTTGCGATCGCTATTTTTTTTTTGAAGGGATAAATGAAAATGAATGCCAAATTGCATGATGTAACAGGACCGGCCGTCTCCCCAATTCCGGCATGTGTATTGCCTCAAACCGAGGGTCTTGTCTCACCGGTTTCGCCTCGCAATCAAACTGCATGTATGGTTACTATCGAGCTGCCGTACTCTCGTACCTAGTCGTGACGATACTTTACAGTGAGCCGCATGACAACATCCAGAAAAAAAATCGCCTTGGCTGATGAAGATCACAGTGGATATTTCGATGTGCCAGTAAGAGATCTGACAACATCCTTAAATGTTGATAAAGATCTCCAAAATCCAATAGAAGACAATGGTGCGCACGGCGGCGGAATATCCAAAATCAAGTCCAAGCAGCACGCGGAAGGATAGCCACCCCCATGGCAAAGCAAAAAGACTGATGTTTAAAGTGGCCTATCCACCCTTGCGGTCGGCTTCATTGACAGGAAGCGGTTGTCCCAGCGTTTTAGACTCATGGCCATGTTTCTGACCATTTGACTTTGCCTTCTTATTCCGCTTCTTCTGAGTGGTTTGCTGCCAATTGCTTTGAGACTGGCTTGCACCTGAACTGCCCTTGACGGCTTTGTCCTGACGGCTGCTGTCCTTCACTCCATGGGTCTGCGAAGAAGCATGTGCTGCTCCATGACGATGGGGCCCATGGGTATGGTTCTCCTTGGCATGGCCTTTGATGCCGTTGAGCTGCTGTTGTTTGCTCAGTTCTGATTGACGGCTGGCAGTGGGAGAAGGAGTCCTCGTCTCAATCACAGGAGAAAGTAGCGGGAGGCCGGCGGACTTGATCTCTTGAGGTGGGGGACGAGGGGCATTACTCGTATCAAGGGTGCTCAGACCATTAGGGAACGGAGCAGCTCGCCATTGCTGTTGTAGCTTCTGTTGGGTGTTCGTAGGCGAAACTTCCACGGAATGTATCTGCTTGTCTCCGTTCACAACATCGTAGTTCATCCATGATTCCGGAAGCTGAGGAAAAGGTTGTTTACCGCCGCTCGGTATCCGAGATAGGTTGTGGCTCTCGCCAGGTGAGGGACTACTCAGTACACCGTTTTGCACGGGATTTACTATCCGATATTCCCCGTTGTTCAAGTAGATACCCAGAGCAGAAGGGTCCGCATGCTCTACGCTAGCAGCTGATGAGACGGTGTCGACAGTTTCACTTCGTGTTCTCGACTCTCGCGCTTGAGTAGGGTACGATCCATTCGCAATCACCAGAAAATTGTCTTCGGGTCGATGGCTGTTGTCTGAACGGTCTGCATCCTGGGAAGCCTGTGGTTCTCCTGTAGAATAACTTCGAACGTGCTCCCCAAGTGGAGAAGGCGAACGTGATACCCGTCGCAATGCGGTATTCAGCAAAGGCTGAGTCATTTCAGGCGAAACACGCCTTCGGCGCTGCGCCAACTCACTGTAGGAGGGAATCTGTGGAACGCTGTACTCTTGAAGCGGTGAGCGAGCTTGCGGGCGAATCTGCGGTGACTCTTCGACATAATATCCGACATATTCTTTCGGTGTACCATGATCGGCCACCGTCTCGGTATAAGCTACCGCAGGAACTTCCTGGGAAGACCTTGCTATCGGATATCCAGCAAACGTAGAAGGATCTACGTATTGGAAGCGCGGATAACCGGGAACCACTGCTGGAGGGGGTACGGGACGAGCCGGCTGTGAATGTGATCGCAATGACCCAGTGGTGTCGCTTGCGTTCGAAGTACGATGAACCGTTCGGCGAAGCCCTGGGACACTGTTCGTAAGAGAAGGCGAAGACGGATTCGTCTTCGGAACATCTTGCGAAGCGCCCATACCTGACGACGTATCATAAAAACCCGGGTAATGATAGAGAAAGCCCTGCGGAATAGAATTCGGAACCATTTCTGGTAAACGAGGGCTTGCTTGACCATTGATGAACGGAGACTTCTGGGGCGATCCATTGGTAGGCTGACCCCGGTTGTGAGCTTGCGCCTGGGCCTGGGCCTGGGCCTGGGCAACGACATGCGCATGCATCTGTGCTTGCTGCACATGGTGTGCTTGTTGCGCACGTTGTTGAGCGGCGAGCTGGGCCCGTAAAGAGTTGGACTGAATCTCTAACAGCTGATACTGTTGAAATAGTTGATCGTGCAGCTGTTCATTGAGACCTCTGACCAAATATTCCTGTCCGGTGCCTGCAGAAATGGGGGGACTATGTAGAAAAGGAGGCCGGTTGTTTCCAAAGGATGCTGCGCTGGATGCTCTACGTCCATAGGCATTGTTATTCCCTTTCGGATTGAACCCGCCCCTGTTCCCGCGATTGCTGGATCCTCCACGTCCACTGACACTACGCATGGGCAGGCTACTGGTCAGAATAGGTTTGACGCTTGGAGTAGGTTTCTTAAAGACAGTTTTCTCTTCGGGAGGAAACTCAAACTGCTCGCATGCCTTGTCTAGCTGGCCACCGTCGGCAAGAAGGTCGAAGGCTCGCCGAATCTCCAGATGAATGCCATGCCAGGCGTAATCATCAGCGGAATTGCCGAGATTTCGTTCCGTGTTGAAAGGCTCTTCCACGCACAGTCGGTTCCGACCCTCCTTCGTCAAGCTCCGCACATCCCAATGCTTCTCAGCCCGATCCATTAGCCGTCCCTCCCGCACTGAGATGACGCTCTTCTCGAAATCTATCTCATGCCCATAGCGACGGAAGAATTGGAACAACAGCTGACCTATTGATTCCTTATTCTCATCACCAAATCCATTAAGCTTCTCCAGGTCATCGGCAAAGGAGGATAGCTGCCCAGTCTCTTTCACGATCGTGCGATAAGGTAACTTATGGAGAGACGGCAGAATTGGAGGTTGGCGTGTCTGAAGGAAGTTCAGTATCATGCATATCCACGTATAGGAACTAATCGTTCCACCAAGTGCTGTCAACGTCAGAAGCAGGACAGATCAATAGATGTGATTTTGGCTCACCAGCGTCATTAAGAATGCGCCTCTTTGTCCAGTACTTTATGATCATTGCTAATGGCCGTACTCGCTCGTCAATCTGGACGTAAGTCTTAATCATGCGCGTGTTGTCCAACGCCAAGGTATTGTTGACGTTCATATCACAGGCAAGTTCGAGCTCAGGATCCCAGATTTTGACGATTCGGACTTTGGCTCCAGGGACACAGACGACCTTCTCCATGCCGTGTTTTGCAAGGGCCTCGGCCAGCATATGCATTTCTTCCAGCTTATGCATCGGCGTTTGGATACATACGTCCACTACGTATGTCTTGTTAGTGCTATCCATGGTATACCAGGGGAGTTCCACCTACCGTCTGAGTCGTTGGTGTAAAGAAGGTTCCCGGAAGATCCAAAGACGTGGACTTTGAACTCATTCCCAGGCCACTCGGTGTGCAAAATGTGCTCCAGCTTGGCTACAAAAGCTTCCCTCCTATGCATGCTTTCTTCGCTCGGAAGTAACCGGTCGTAGAGCTCCCGCATGTCACCACTCAGTTTTTCATCCTCGTGGGGATCCAAAACCTTTTTAGGTTCGTCCTTCGCTTTCTGCAAGATTTCCGACGAAACATATGGTATTCGCCTCCTCCCGAATGCGACATTGGTTTCGTATTTGCAGCTTCCATGTGCTTTCCGCAATGAAGGCATAGTCCCGTTTGCTTCGGACACAACCGAACGCGGAGAATGACTGCCTAAGCCGCCATTTGGAGAAGGAGATCTCGATCTAGAGGCGAACTCGCGGGGGTACTGGTGGGGTGTAGAGGGAACTGAGTTCGAGTGCTGCGAGACGAGCGGGGGTCGCTGACTCTGGAAATACACGACTCCTTCATCTCGCTTGCCTCCCATTGAGGTAAAGCCGTTCGACGTCATCGGGGTTGCGCCGCTGTTAACGCTATGACTGGCAATATTATTCCCATCGAGCTGCTGCTGCCGTGCCTTGTTCGACTTTACAGAATTGTTCTTGACAGCGGTGCGAGTGTAGTCCCGCTCCGATGCCGGGTTGTGAGAATATGAAGACACGGTGCCGGTTGGAAACGAATGAGGAAGGGATAATTTTTGGGAGAGTTTATTGGACCGTCCGAGCTGAAAGTACGGATTCAGCTGTAAATGAGTGGGCTGCTGATGTGAGAGCGGTGGTGATAGTAGTTGTGGTGGACGTGTGCCTTGAAGCGAGCAAAGAGATGCAGGCACTGGGGCGAGAGACGATCCTCGGTCGAAGGTCGGCTGTGGGTGAGGATGAAGGGCTGATGTATGCTGCTGTACGTAAAAATACCCTGAGCCTGTGTCAAGACGACGGGAATCGCCCATAAACCTATGGTGCACTCAAAGAACCCTCGCGGTTGCAGAGCGGTTCAAGGAGGGGCGACTGAAAGAGAGACCGGGGGGGGGGGGGTGCGGTGAGATGGAAGATTGCACAGAGCAATGCCCGTGGATGTCCACGATAGACAAAGCAGAGCACTCTCGGAGCGCTGTTAAGTGAAGCCGGGTGCAATTTGCGGTGACGAAAGGCGAACTTGGAGTACAATCCCCTGCTCGCGCGTGGGTGGTTTGAGAGTGGAGGGAGGTTTGTGAAGAGACACACACGCAAGACACGGCGCTGGGGAGAAAAAGAGCAGGTAAAACAATGACTAGCGAAGGGATGTCGGGGGTGGAAGACGGGTCGTTTCAAGCAACACGGCCTGGTTGTGGTGTGGAGGTTGTGGTGTGTGGTGATTTGGGAAGGTAGGTAGAGTGGGATAAAGTGATTGGAGATGGATTTGGGTGAAGGTCGGCCAAAGTCGCGGCGAGGAACAATACTCTCGCTAGCCACTCTCGGAAAGCGGATTTCAAGGGCACAACCACCACTGTCACTGCGTCTTTTGACGCCTCACTCAATCTATCAGGTTTATTAACATGTCTACATGCCCCTCGTGCTGGCCGCCCAGGGCGCATGCTCCCACTTGTGCTTGCCGCAACCCGCTCTCTGTGTTGTGTTCGCTTTGATAAAAGAAAGCTCCGTGGGTTTATATTCACGCGAGCCGTAGCGTATTAAGGGCCCCTTCTTGAGCCCTTCTTTGGCCCTTCTTTGGCCCTTCTTTGGCTCTTCAAAGAATCCATATCCACCGTCTTGAGAACAATGAAACGCCACCGTTATTGCCTACTCCGGTTATTTGGGGATTCTGTCACCATTTTGGCCTGCAGAGTGGAACTTGGAAAGAAAGCCTTAGTAGGGACGGATATGATGACTTTGATTCTCTCAGGAGCTAAAAGCTTGATGCTGAGGTGAGAACAGAACTACGAAAAGGTAAATAATGAGACCTTGAGACGACGAAGAGGCGGGGTTTCTACGCGGAATAAATAACTTCAAATTGTGAGACTGGTCCAGTAATACAAATTCACCATCTCTTGTTCCTGGCATCAGGATCACATCTCCTCTCTCAATATGAAGGGACATCCCGTCGTTCCGGAACCTAAGATTAGAAAACCGTGGGGAAGCATGGCCCGCAGCGCCAATGACGAAAACGCCAAATCAAAATAAAGGCATAGATTGGCGATTAATGTTGGGTTCAAAAGCTTGTCGCAAGTACATGGCACTTTTCTTTCTGGAAACGCTGTCCTTACAAATCTGATCATGTACGGTGAACTGCATGGATCGGCTTTGCAGGGCGCGTGCACGGGCTTGTACGGGTGGCGGTTGATGCCGGGGCCGTCATGCCCCGCCATGCCTTTGACCGAGGTGTCCCATCTCCGAACAACGTCAACGTCACCCCCCATGATATGCTGAACCGCCTCTCTCCACGTCTATCACTATTCAAGCCCACATTCATTCAAACTAACTTCAGACGAAACATGGCGACCAGACGCTTGAGTAGGCTCTCCAACAGCAGACTCAGTTGGACAGTCTCACTTACGTGACACAGCGAATCCCGCCCTCTTGTACGGAACAAACCTCCCTCGCCCTCACTCCTCCATCCTCCACCAAACGAATTACTCAGTGCTCATGATTCGGCAGTATATGTGACCTGCAAGAGAAGTTCAGGCCTGCCATCTATGAGTTCCCCAAAGTCATCGCCACGACGCAGAAGATGCTCAAAGCAAGTACGTGATTACCCCGCGCTCATACAACTCTTCCCTCCAGTTCGTATCCAACAGGCCCCCCAGAGGCTATCCAAGGAACAGGAGAAACTGAGACCTCCCACCAGGCCAAATCTTCAATATCCCCGTCTTCGCAACCACCCAGAACAAGAAACGCCTAGGCGAAACATGCACAGAACTAGGCCTTGACACTGAGGGCGGCGTGAAGACTATAATTCACGCCGATAAGACGGCTTTCTCGATGATGTACCGTTCCCTTCATAACCCAAGCTATCTTCCACTAATATCCCCCCCATAGAACCCCCGAAGTCCACCACGCCCTATCCACCCTCCCCTCCCCTCTCGAATGCGTAATTGTCGGCATAGAATCCCACATCTGCATCACCCAAACTACCCTCGATCTCCTCTCCGCAGGTCACAAAGTCTACGTCCTTGCCGACGGCGTTAGCAGCTGCAACAAAGAGGAAGTGCCGATAGCGCTGGAGAGGTTGAGGAGCGCAGGCGCGGTGGTGACGACGAGTGAGAGCTGGATATATGAGTGTGTGGGGATGCGGGGCTGAGTGAGTTTAAGCAGGTTATTGGGTTGGTGAAGGAGACCGGGGATAGTACGAAAAAGAGTTTGCAAGCGTTGTGTAAGATTTAGCAGGGAGGGTCCTGGACGAAGAGGACAAGTAGACTGCGAGAAACTGAGGTTGTGAGTGTATGGTCAAGGTGGAGGAATTAGGGATGGAATGTGCATGTATGAGAGATAACATTGAAAGGTCTAAACCCTCAATATTCTTGCAGGGTATAGACTAGGTTTCGTGCGGGGTTTTGGCCATGATGATAGTACTAACAATGTTCTCAAGGGTTAGTAAACAGAAGCTGTGAATAGAAGGAATTGGCATATGCAGTTGAAAGGGCTGAAAGAAAGAAACAAACTATTGAGAAGCTATCAGTTTTTGGCATGTGTTGAAATTATGAACGTCTAAACATACCACCATCCCTCGTAACCCAGAACAGAAATTATCTAGCCGTATCGGCCCGCTACATGCCGAATACAGAATTTAAAACAGATATACATCCCCTTGATTTGTTGTTTCGCTCTATCTACTACACACACTTACATACGTCACCCTATTCAGTTCCATACCACGCCTACCCACCGCCGACCTTCCCGCTTTCCCCCGCCTCCTCCCACCGCCCCCTCTCCTCCAGTACCCCTCTCGCCATCTGCAACTGCTCATCCGTCCTACAAACCAACGTCCTAAACCTCGCGCCCTCCTTCCCCACATCCACTACGACGCCCTCTTCGATGCTCTCATTCCTCTTCTCATCAATCTCAAACCCCAAACACCTAACCCCTTCAACAACACTCTTCCTCAACCTGAACCCGCGCTCGCCAATCCCTCCAGAAAAGACCAGCGCGTCGACTTCGCCGCCCAGTTTAACGAAATACGAGGCTACATAGCCGAGCACGCGGTCGACAAAAATGGCAAACGCCAGCTCACACTCCGGCGTCCCCCTACTACTGATTTCCCCAAAATCCGTCGTCCCCGTCAAACTCTTCCATCCGCTCTGCTTATTCAGAATCTCCTCCGCACGCGTAATACGCATGGAAGTAGAGGAAGAGGACGACGGCATGCCCGCCTCGTGCGTGAAGTGGAAGACTAGAGAGGGGTCAATGCTGCCGGAGCGCGTGGCGCCGGGGAGGCCGGCGAGGGGTGTTAGACCCATGGATGTGTCGAGGGATTGGCCGGCTTTTATGCAGCAGGCGGAAGCTCCAGAGCCAAGGTGCAGCGCGATGATGTTGAGAGAGGATTTCGGTTTGGAGAGGTGGTCGGCTACCTGATTTTGATTAGCCTTATGCTCCTCTATGGCTGCGTTGCGGTAGGGGCTCAAGGGCGAGAATGGGGATTGTGTTAAAGAACTTACTGCGTTGACAATGAACTTGTAACTGATACCGTGGAATCCATATTTTCGTAGCTGATTCGTCTTGGCTATTTCCTGGTCGATTGGGTAGGTGTGGATGTGAGGGGGAATGGTGGCGTGAAAAGACGAGTCAAAATAGGCAACGTTTGTAGCGTGCGGCAGATGTTTGGTTACAGCGCGGATGATGGAGAGAGCGGGGGCGTTGTGTCTGGGGAGTTATTAGAGAGGGTATAGGAGAGGTTTTTTGAGTCGAAGAAGAGAAATAGAAGAAGTGGAGGTTGAGAGGTAGGGGCTTGGAAGAAGAACAGACTCCTGAAAAGCTAAATTTTCAAAGAAGTAGTACATAATTTCAAGAATAGAGGCCTGAGGCATGCAGGGCAGAATATTCAAAAAAGGATGAGCCTTGAAAGAAATGGGCCATATCGTGTCAAACTTCATCCAGCTCTTACAAACGACTAAAACTGAACTAAGAAAAAAAAAGACCGAAGAGCAAAGTAGTACTCACAGCGGCGCCAAATCACTAAGCGTCTCAATATGATGGTAAGTATCCTCATCGACAACCTGGCTCCTCGGATAATCCCCCCCATGCACCACCCTATGACACGTATACCTAATATCCTCAATATCTTGCAATTCTGGCAGGCCATCATCTTTCTTTAACCAGTCCAGGATCCACTTGAACGCATCCTCTTGGCTCGTGATGTCGCCGACTTTTTTGCCTTTGATTTTGAATGGCTCCTTGCTTTTACCAGCAAATGAGTGGCTTGGTGAGTCGAGAGGAGAATCCTGCTTCTGACGCTCATATTTCAGTGTCGCCGGGGGTGCTGTTAGGCCTTCGATTTGGGCTTCCGCGAGAAGAACGGGGTTCCGGGAAGAGGGGTCTGTGGTGGAGGCTTTGTAGACGGAGACTTTGACGGAAGAGGAGCCCGCGTTGATAGATAAGATGATTTCCGGCATATCTCTGTTTCCTTTGAATTTTGCTTTATTTACTTGCTTGTTTATGGATCCTCTGATTGATTGATGATGATAGATTGAGGGTCTTTTATGCTTGTTGGAAGTTCAAGTGACGAGTATGACGTCCAATGGTTTCCGCGGCTCTCCAATACCTAGTGCGGGGAGGGAGAGAGAGAGGAAGAGATGAGTTTGGTTATCGAGACTATGAAGGGACTTGGGAGGATCTTTGAACTTTATGGGTAATTGGAGCTGGTAGTTGAAGGAAGTTTCTTGTTCACTCACTCCACCATCACTCACAGCTGCAGAGGAGGTTAGAGGCTGAAGGTGGTGTGATCAACTCGGAGTTAAGACCAGACAAGGGACCATCACGCAGCGAAGAACAAAAATAGAAAATGTATTCCAGCACACTTGATTAAGGATGCATTTACATTGATTTGCGTGAGAGACTTGCTCTTGATGAACTAGTTGTTATAGATCAAGGCCGGGGTTTCAGGGTTGGACGTTACCACTGACCGGATCACTTTACAACCAACCCAGCACTAGCATCACGCAAGTACAGTAGAGCACACTTGGATGAAGAAGCAAACGTTTTTATTGCTGCCTAGAGGAATTAGGGGAAAGGTGGTGTTACCCACGTTACCCAATCCACAATTTAGGAGTAGAGAGTAATACCACGCGCCGGTCCATCGCTAAGGAAAGACGTAAGTAAAAAGCAAGCACAACAGAAACACAAGACGCAATGGAGAGAACCATCTCAGGTCCGGTGGAGGTATCCACAATCGTCAGGCAAACGGGCACAAAAGCGCAAACAGTCCTATTCCGAATGCCCCAGAAAGAGACTACTCGTCGTCAGACTCCTCCTCCTCCTCCTCATCGCTCTCAGCAGTGTTGAGCCATTCCATGAACTTCTCAGCCGACTTGCGGACAGCCTTGCTAGTCTTGATGTCGACATATTTCTTGCTGGCCTTGGATCCCCAAGCCTTGAGAACTTCTTCGGAAACGACGTCGTTCTCGTAGATCTTGAGCAAGATACCGGAAATCTGGGGGATGAGTTCGGGCTTGTCCTGGCCGACAAAACGCTCCAAACCTCCAAGGAAGGCCTTCTCATGGCGTTCAGAGGAAATCATCTTCTTGAGCATTCCACTGCGCCCCTCGATCTGTTTCAAGATATTCTCGTTAAAGAGTGTCATGGCCAGAACGGTAAGGGTGCGGTGCTTGCTCTCGATGCCGAGCTCCTTGGCTTTGAGATAAATGTCGACATTGTCGAGCTTGTCAATGCCACCTTTCTCCTTCGCAGAATCCTCAACCCACTTGCCAAAAACATCGTAGCTGCTGGCCTCTCCATTGGCACCTTCTTCGTCATCGTCTCCGACAACAAGGGCACGCTTGAGGTCGTCGGGAAGCTCCTTGGCACGGGCCTGGACGGCGGCCTCGGAGACGTCAACAGTCCATTCGACCTCTTTGGCGTCTTCGACCTCAATCTCTTTGGCTTCCTCCTTGATGCGACGAGTAAGTTCGTCGTCACTTCCAGCCTCGAGCTCGACTTCGCCACCGTCATCCGCCTGATTGGAGTCGCTATCTCCAGGGCTACCGCCATTCTGGGAGTCTTCCTCCACTCCATTGGCCTCGGCCTTCTTCCGGGCAGCACGCTCGGCCTTCTTGGTGGATTTGTCCTTCTTGCCCTTCTTGGGTTGCATCTTCAAGATGAAACCGCTGAGTTTGAGGCGGAGATCAACGTCGGAACGCTGTCCACAAGCCTTGCAGTCAAGCACGATGTGCCCATCCTTGACGTTGACGTCGGTTTCGGGGTTCTTGCATTTCTTGCAGAGAACGAACTTGGAAATGAAACCGTCCAGGTATTCTTGCAACTTGGCAGCGTCGTGGGCTCCGTTGATGATCCAGCGGTCGTCAGCAGGGTTGGTGTTGGTCTGCGCACCCAACTCGAAGCCGAAATATTTGATAACATCTATGTACTGTTAGTGGCATGTCTATGACGGTAATTGGAGGGAAAGCTAACAGGAAGGAGGACGGGCGAGGGACTGGGCAACACTGCTCAAATTGACGATGACCGTCTTGATGCCGTTACCCTTGCCTTCAATCTTAGACTGGAGGCGCTCCATCTTGTAGCGGTAGAAGGGATCGGTGACATCGCGACGAATGTTGATGTTAGCCATGTTGACGGTTGTGGCGGCGGTATTTCAGCGAGTTTATGGGTTTATTTGTGGTAAAGCGGTCGGACGCAACTGAAAGGGACTGGATTCCTGAAGATAACGAAAAGAGACATGCAGTAGATGCAATGTCTTTCCTTTTTGTGAAAAAAAAAAAAATAAGATTTGTGTAGAGAGACACAAGTCAGACAGCGAAGTTAGCCGTTGGAGGAGTAATGATTACTACCGGGGTTTCGTGTTTTGCGAAATGGTTGCAGCTCGGGCGGAGGATCGAGTCGGAATGCGTAGCTTTGGCACGAATACATATACTGCAGTTGTCGATGTCCTGGCGATGGTTTGGTTGCTGAAAGGGTCCCCAAGGGCAAGGTGGCGGTTTGGAGAGGGAAGCGGATTGCGACTCCAACAGACGGAGAGGCAGAATTGTCAGAGGTGGAATTAGCAGCGAGATGGAGAACCGTGCTCCGGATCTGATGAAGAAGTGGTGTTGTGTTGCTCGAAAGCAAGAAGCTGTGGTGATGCAGTGAAGGTGTATAGTGGGGGAGTGGTGATGTTGATGAAGGGAGGGAGGCGGAGGGGAGAAGAATTTATTTATGAGAACCGAAGCTAGCAGGTGGGCCGTGAGCCGGGCTGAGTCCGCGGCGTCCCCCAGAGCGAACTTTACAGAACAGTCAGGCAGTGAACACCACCTGAACCATTCGTGCACGCTGTTTGTCAAAGCCGTTGTTTACCATCCTCCTTTCTCCAATATTCGTTGCATTTCATCCCGGTTTCTGCATCAATTTCTGCATGATGCGTTTCCTCTAGCTGTTAAGCCGTCATGACTTGTCCTCATGTGTGGACCAGCATGCACTGCTCCCTCTGCTTTCTGACCTACTCTTCCCCATCTTTTACCATGCTTTGCTTTGCTTACAGAAACAATAGTGGGCTACTTTACTAGGTACCGCTACTACCATACGTGTGGTTTAAACAAAAACTCTTTCCGCACTTCCTCCACTACAAAGAAAATTTTCAGGCGTCTAGAAACATCAATTGATTATCCTTATTTCCAAACGCCTTTACCCCCCACTCTATTTCCTCAGGCCACCTACAGTATCGTAATCTGTTTTCTGCGTCTTCTGTTCGCTATTTTACATTTGATACATGTTGATTGTCAATCACTGTTGAAGAAAGAGTTAGCCGTCCGGGTATTTTGCGGCTTCAAGTTTTTTAGACCACTTTCATCTTCAGAACCCCCACCAAACACACCTCTTTCTATTTTTAATAGCCTCTACATTCATCTTTCAATCTATCTTGAATATTTCAAAGTTTGGGTTTCTTCTAGCTCGCTGTATCTCTGGTTTTGTATCGGCATCTGTCTGACTAACGCTGTGCCGTCTCGAAGGATCCTTCACTGTTGAGACTGTTTACCCCTAGACAAAGCATATCTGGTCAATCGGACCATAAACAAACCCAAGATGAAACCTACAGTGGATTACTCACTGTATCTCGTTACGGATTCTACTGATGCTATCCTTGGTTCAAGAGACTTGTGCGAGGTGGTGGAACAAGCTGTCATGGGAGGCAAGTCACATGATGGCTATTTTTGATTTCCGATATGTGAAGACTAAGACTTCCGTACAGGGGTGACAGTGGTGCAGTACAGAGACAAGACGAGTGATACGGGCGATCTCATCCGTACAGCACACAAACTCCACCAAGTATGCAAACGTCATGGCATCCCCCTAATTATCAATGATCGGGTCGACGTCGCTCTCGCTGTTGACTGCGAAGGGGTGCATATTGGCCAAGATGATATGGGTAATGAAAGCACATTTTATTTTTTGCTGCAACTGAACTCACGTTTTCTAGATCTCCCTACCGCCCGGCGTCTTCTTGGGCCGGACAAGATAATAGGAGTAACCGTGTGCTCTATCGAAGAGGCCAGAGTCGCCGTCGAGCAGGGCGCAGATAATCTGGGGATTGGGACGCTATACTCAACTGCCACGTACTACATCCCCCAGATCATTGATGACTAAGCTCACCCATGAATAGCAAGAAGAACACGAAAAGTATCATTGGCATCAACGGTATTCGAAAAATCCTCCACTGGCTAAGCCGCCAGAATGATCGGAAGTATCGAGACATAAATACGGTGTGTATTGGCGGCATCAATGCGTCTAATGTTCAGCGAGTTTTGTATCAATTGCACGCACCATCTAGCGAGCAATATACGAAAACAGTAGACGGCATCGCCATAGTCAGCGCCATAATGGCTGCTGAACAACCCGACGTGGCAGCAAAGCATTTCAAGCAGTTGTTGACCATGCCTTCTCCCTGGAAAGCGAAAAGTCACACTATCAGCATCGACGCCTGGAACCGTCAAAAGGAAGAAGAGAAGTTGCATGACCTGAAGGAGCAAATCCCGAAAATCGTTGGGTCGGTATATGAGAAAAAGCCCCTCTCCCACAACATGACCAACCTCGTCGTTCAGAATTTCGCTGCCAACGTAGCGCTCGCCATGTAAGTCATGTCCCACACCAACCCCATGGCCAACCTCACTACATATCCTAACACCTCCCCAGTGGCGCCAGCCCCATAATGTCCAACAACGGCGCCGAAGCCCCCGACCTCGCTAAACTCAACGGCGGCCTTGTTATCAACATGGGCACCGCAACCCCTGAAATCCTACGCAACCACTGCCTCGCCATCGCCGCCTACAACGCCGCCGGTAACCCTATCGTTCTCGACCCCGTTGGAGCAGGAGCCACATCGGCTCGCCGCGAAGCCCTAGCCACCCTCATGGCCGCCGGGTACTTCGACCTGATCAAAGGCAACGAGCGAGAGATCCTCGCCGTAGCGGCCGCCTCCGGCCTCCTCGTCAACCTTGACGACAAAACTCAACAGCGTGGTGTGGACAGTGGAGATTCCCTGCTTACTAACGAGCAGAAAACGCACCTCGTTTCGCGCATCGCGGCGCGTGAGCGCAACACTGTGCTCATGACAGGCAAAGACGATTTCATCAGCGATGGGCACCGCACGTTCATGATTTCGAATGGCCACCAGTATCTTGGTATGATTACTGGCTCCGGATGTGTGCTAGGGACGACTCTCGCTGCGTATATGGCGGCGGCGCCGGAGGATAAGCTTGTGGCGGCTGTGGTGGGGATTTTGCATTTTGAGCTTGCTGCTCAGAGGGCGTGCGAGATTGGGAAGGTGGATGGGCCGGGAACGTTCGTGCCGGCTTTCATTGATGCGCTGAGTTTTATGGCGATAAATAAGGGGCGTGATATCGTGCAGGGTTTGAAAGTAAGGGTTTTGGGTGGTGGGGAGGGGGATGGGGGTTTTGTTAGGGAGATGTAGGGGGCACCAGGCCACGCAGCAATTTGTGTGCGCTCTCCCTCTCTTACTTCTCTATATTTGTCGCAGGCAGCAGTAAACGGTTCTTTTAGGTTCGATTTACAGCCAATGCATCTTACAGTAAGGCAAACTCACTATGTACCTGCCTTTTCGAAATCTATTCGGCTTGCTAGTAGTCTATAAGTGCTAAGGGCCTTGGAGCGTACATGAAATTGCTGCATGGCCTGGAGGGGGGGTGTTTTCTTATGGACAGTTTGCCTTGTTGGCTAGGGAAAGGTGAGTATGTTGAGGGCTAGTTCTAACGTCGGGATAGTTGCTTCATGGAATAGATATACATATCCCAACAACAACCCACCCACCTCTTTCCAATCCATATATTCTCCTCTCACCCTATTCTCCTCCTCTATTGTTCTTACTTCCTCGCTTCTCGCCCTTTTAAAGGATGTATAGAACCATTCCCATTTCTATAAATACTTAGAATAAGAGTTAATCCTCAAGTATGAGATCAATTCCTATGATCTTACTGAAGAGGTGAAGGGGACTCGGTTGAATAAGGTATTAGAGTAGATAGGGGGCGCTGGTGGGTTGTTTGGTGAGGGATGGATAAAAGGGAAGGGGGCGTAGGTTAGAGAAAGGGGTCCACGGATACCCTTTATTTAAATTAAGAACATTGTCCGGTATCTAGATTAACCAGATATGCCTTACTAGGTATCTGGTCTATATCCACTTTCACCGAGTACCATTCCAAACACGAAAATTTAACAACGCTAGCCTGAACCGATTCGGAAGCACATATTGCTGCGCTATTCCGCCTATTAAATACTTCTACGCCCTTCTACGGCAAGATTAAAATATCTAAAAGTCCGCTTCTAAAATAGCCTCTCTATACCGCATCCCCCCTCCCCTCTCCCTTTTCTCCTTTTATTTCCCCCTTACCCCCTAGCATACATTCCAAACTCAAACCCAACCTCCTTCTCCACAATCCCTTCCTCCGGGACTGCCTCCCCCACAAACTCCTCCAATTCTTGCTTCGTTGCCTTCGCCCACCCACCCTCCTTACTATCCAAATCCACAGGGAAAAAAGTATCGCACTCATATTCCCTCTTAATCTTCGTAAGCAGCACTCTGTCCGTCTGCGGGAGTTCTAGCGCTGCTTTATACAGCGTGCCCCCACCGATCACAAACGCCCTTGCAACTTCCACATTCCTCAATATCCTCGAATCCTCCTTTGACTCCGCCGATTGATCCTGTGTCTCCCCTGCCAATGGAGACGTCAAAGAGGAAGCAGATGATAAGACACTTATAGCGTCAACCAAACTCCCCACAACAACCGGCCCCTCGACCTTTCTCTCCCCTTCCCCTTTGGCCCCAGAAGTAGTGCCCGTATCCACAACCCCGCTCCGAGAGACCACAACATTCAATCTTCCAGGCAGCGGTCTAAACCTCAACGGGATGCTCTCCCAGGTCTTGCGGCCCATTATTACGGCGTTTATTCTCTTCTTCTCCGTTTCCACTACCGATGGAGATGTGCCGATGGATGCGGTGGTGGTGGTGGTTGTTGTGGTTGTAGATGAGGTGGTAGGAAGAGGGGGGACACGCTTGGTGACTCTAGCGAAATACGCCATTTCACTTTTCAGCATCGGCCAGGGTAACTGTCCTGCATATCCGATGCCCAACGAGGGTGTCGCGGCTAGGATCAGTGTGAGCGGGAGGAGGGGTTTGGTAGGAGGCATTGCGGTAGCGGCAGTGGTGGGAGGTGTTGTTGATTGAGGCTCGGTTGTTACAGAGGGTAAGGTCGCATCGCCGGAGAAGGGGTGTGTGGAAGAGGGATGGGTCATTATGCGGAAGAGTGCGGGTGAGGAAGATACAATGGGGTGGTGTTTGAGTTCAACAGAACTTGAATGACCGGCGTCGAAAGTGAATGTTCAAGAGTCCAATTCAATGGCGGGGTCAAAAGACACGCGAAAAGACGCGAGCGAAGTGTCGCGCGTTAGAACGTGACCCGCGGCTCCACCCCTCCTGTCTTTGTCAGACCAAGTCTAGGTAGGGAGGATATGGTAGTTTTATTCAAACAGTCAATTTACGAGGTATGAGCAAATGGTGTTTAGAGTTCCATTCAGCTATCCAAAGCCGCCATAGACAGCCTGATTTTCACCATCCACCACATGAACTCAGAAACTCCCCATACAAGAGGGAAAATGTAGAATATATCGCCAACCCAAAACACACCCACGCCTGGCAATACATGAAAACACCTATTACCCAGCGGCGCAGCGATGCGCCTCGTGACGAGATATTCTTCCAGGAGAGTCGGTTCGCTGAAAAAGAAAGGAAACGCCAGTAGACACCACCCATGCTGCACCATCACCCTAAATCCAAACCCATTTCATAATAACTCGTGCCAAGTTTTGGGTATCACCCATAGGTAAAAGGGAACAGAATCGAAGTGTCTACTCTCCATCGCCGGTCTGCGCAGGAGTGCTCTTAAGCTCTATGGCTATGGATATCTTTTTCGGTCCGTCTTTTCCGGAATTGAGTGACTTTTGCCGCCGGAGACCTCTTACGTTGTTATTGCCTGTGGAGCTTGCGTTGCTGGAAAGAGATCCACGGCGTTTGGAGCTCGAGGAAGAGAGGTTGGCAAGAAGCTCGTCTTCTTCGTCCTCTTCTCTTCTCCGCTTCTCTGATATCCTCTCGGGAGGCGTTTGAACGGCCTGGTGTGAACTAGGACTAGAAGCCGGGGTCTCCTGCTTCGGGGATCCAGAGGATGGAGACGTTGGTTGAGCAGCAACGGTTGGCGCGCTGGTCGTAAGAATATCCATGTCATCTTCTGCATCGTCATCCGGATAATCCACCAACGGTTTGATAGGCGAGGCCCCGTTTGTAACTGGTTTGACAGCACCAGGGAGGCCGTCATCCTCATCGTCCGAGCCGTTGAAGTATGCTTCTTCGCTTGGATCCGGTTCTCTCAACCCATGAGCCCACCTACCACCGTTGACGGTGTTGGGGTTCCTTGCCGGCGTATCGCTGTCGACGCTGGTGAATGAATTCTCAAGCTCCTGTGTAGTTGGCGGCTCGAGCATTTGATCATATCGAAGTATCAGGTTTTGGAACGTATCCACATAAGTGATGGTCTGTAGCTTTTCTCGGTATGTTTCAACGAGATGAACAACTATATCCTTGATATTCTCCCGCTTGATGAATTCGAAGAGCTCAAGACAAGCGGAATTGAGGAGGTTATTTCGAGGCATCGTCTCAAAAAGGATTTGCAGTATAGGTTCGAACAGTCGATTCTTTATGATTTGACTAGTGTGGAAATCATCATGGAGCCCGACCGAGGTGCGGAAGTATTTGAGAGCCGCTGCGTCCCGTTAGCATTGTTCAATTGTACTCAGAGAGGAAACTTACTCAGCTTCAAATGCTTCGCGGGGCATTGCATCAGTTGAGCAACCCGACAAGCGAGATTTTCCTGCTGTATGAAATATTTGCTCCGATACGAGTGTTGTCGGATGAAAAAGCAGAGAACTTCCACCAGATGCGAATAAAGAGAGGTCTCCTGAATAGTGAGATCGTGCACTGTGCCAGCGGGTTAGGGGCATTCATAAATGGGAAATGGGATCCACTCACTGGATGTTCTGCCTTGGAGGCTTTTGAGCGGCTGAAATAGCTTCCTCGCGGATTCATCGTAGAATTTTTGGATGAATGAATCCGTCTGGGCCAGTGAAGGGAGGGTGTCACGGATCTTAGCCAAGAAACCGGTACTGGTGCGGTGGATGGCCTCAATCGAAGCCGCATTTGCATTCGGATCCAGGAGAACTTTTATGGCATCAGCCATCTGTGCCTTGACGCCGAGATCGACCTCTATCAAGAGCAATTCAATCAAAGTGTCAGTCAGGGGCTTGGCCTTGTCCTGAATTGCCTTGAAGAGAAAACTCCGAACCAGCAAAGCATCGTGGTCAATCAGGGCCACCAGGATATCCGTTCCGGCTACACGAACGGCAGCGTCTTGATGCTTCAACGCAAACTGAATAACATCCAAAAGTCCACTGCTGACGAAGTTTTGATATAGTTGGGCCCGAACATTTGCCTGGAGACTCTTCGCGACGGCACAACATTGCTGGATAAACAGGACCGCATCCTTTTTCCTTTGGAGGTCTGTTTCCTCCTCTTCAAAAATGCCAAATAACTCTCTTAGGTATGCTGCATTGCCTTGCAGATGCTGAACAATGTCGACTTGATGGAAAAATATCAGGGAATTGAGTACGGAAAAGGTAGGGTCGTCGAGAATGCGGGCCAAAACTACGTCCTTCAGGTACTGTAAGCGATACGTATAGTGAATCTTCTTCTTGATCTGCTGGTCTTCAATCTTCACCACTTCCTTGAACCTTGAATCGTCAGAGAGGTATTGTCGATGGTTCGCCTTGTGCAGAGGGAAGTCTGGGTCATCTGTAGTTCGTCAGCATCTTGCCTATAAGCGCTTCGTCGGGCCCCTTACATTCTAACGCCCCAACAACCCCTAGAACCACATCGTCGGTAACTATGTGCTCGATAATAGTGGTATCATTGAGCAGTACAAGCATTTTCATGATGCTGCACAGCCGGTGAAGATCGGACACGCTCTCGAGGTCTTCCGCCATTTCAACTAGAGGGATAAGTTTCGAAACATAGTCCTGCGAAAGAATGAATTTCGACAAGGCCTCGCGGCCGCCGGGGGTTGCGGTGGCTGCGCGCATGTGATTTTCGACATCAACCAAGTTCCCAAGGTCTGGCGAAGGGAGCATTATGGGGCTGGTGTGATCCATGTTGTCGTCGGATAAGACATCATCTATAACGTCAACTTCAAGTCCTATGCGATGGAATGAGTGGAGGATCCCCGCCATACCTTGCGCAAGCTGTTGTAACCGGGACTGGATTTCATTCACAAATTCCCTGCAAGTATGTAAGTTTCCAGGTCAGGTTCACAGACAAATCATCAACGCACCAGATCGCTCCACACCCTTCTGGCTCCTGAAAACTGAGCGCCATATCGGTGCCATTTTGCTCCGTCCACACAATCAGGGTGTCTTGCTGTTTCTGATACCCATCGTCTTTGGATATCTTCGTCTCGAGGAGTTGGCGAGTAGGGTCTTCTTCTGAAGCGACTAGAATCTTTGCTTCTTCGTTCTGTAAAGACACAATCAATATTAGCATGTGGGCGCACAAGACGGCGAGGATTGGATCATGTTGTGGCTATCGCCGACAATGCTCCCGCCGCGAGTAACCAGAGCGCAACATACATTGACGATGACACCTTTGCAGAATCCCGTCCCTCTATCGAACCAGTCATTGTTCTTCAGTTCGTAAACCTTGACGCGTTTGCGGTCGTTGGTCGGCGCGGCTACTAGCGCCATAGTAAAGAGAGCGAGTCTGCTGTCACTCCGGCCGGGGCGACAACACCCTCCGGAGTGAGGGTAGAGAGAGTTGGGTCCTGCACAAAGTTATGAGGTGGGTTGATGATGATTATAGATGATTATACGATGGGGTCGGCGAGATAAAAGATACTGGCTGGCGGCTTGCCGACGGTGAAGGAGTCTGGAGTGAGTGAGCGCAATATCGCCGTGGCGGGCAGGACGCGAACGATGACTGAACGACGGCTGCAGAGCAGCAGCAGCGCCGCGTTGTGAATGACGATGAGAATGAATGAGGGACTAGGTGGTGATATCAATGTCAATGAGATCGACGGAGGGTGGTTCCGGTGCGGGCTGTCGCGTCGTGTCTTGCAGCAGTCAGGCTGATGTCGGAGGAGCCGCGAGGGCAAAGGCCACCACCGTAGACGGGTCTAGGGGCGCCAAGGTAAATTTAGATGAGATGCTAATCGATAAGGGCCCTGCACAAGAGGCGGGATGAGATCCAACGGTTCCTTCGAGGTAGTGTTGCGGGAGCGTGGGGAGCCTCGGAGGTTTTGAGGATGGGGGAGTGAATGTGTTTGAAAAAGGGTCGGGGGGTGCCTGGTGGTGGGTGAAAGGCGGTTGCAGGTGGTGAGGTTTTGGCTAGCACGCGAAACCGGCGCCTCTGGGCTGTGAGATGTTCTGCCTGGGGCAGAGAGAGTGAGGCGCCCATTTGACGCAATCTCCCCCTTGGCATGAGCCCGTGGCCCCCTCCACCGATGGACCCTCAACTCTCGTACAGCGTTGTACATTTCGAGAACATCAACACCACCCTCAACACCACCCTCAACACCACCATCAACACCACCACCACCACCATCACCATAGCCACCGCCATCGTCACTCAAATCGTATTATCTCCAAGTCACCATCGTCGAACTTATCAGGATCTCTCTGGGGAACTATGCACAATTCACAGTTCCAATATTACTTTCGTCCTGGGCAAGATGATCTCCGCTCCTCACGCAAAAATGTCGTGCAAGTCTCGGGTCCCGCTCCGTAGAAATCCCAATTTCCTCTCAAACTAACGTTATCTGGCCGAAGAATAGTATTTTTCCTGGCATGCTAAAAGTCCGAGTATGATCTCTCCGTTAGGGCAGAGCCCGTCATCATGCATCCGGGACAATTTGAAAATGCATTGAACCGGTTGTATATACACACTGTCAGCTGACAACTAGTGGTTTGCCATACCCTCGTGCTACGTGTCCATATCTGTATCTTCAGCTTTATTCGATATTATTGGCTAAGAATTCGACTGGTGTTAAGAGGTCTTGTTGCTGCGATGTTGGATATCCTTCATCATCCCTCTCTTCCTGTCAGCAAAACTGCCCCTCACTCTTCTGAGGAGATCCCAATTCTACCCTAGAGTCTCAACGTCTCTCTCTACAGGGTTAACGGCAACTGCAGCAATGCGGCTAGAAACTCATCCAGGTTTCTGTACCGATGCAAGGGCGGCAGCCGACATTAGCTCATTACCCCATCAGGTGCGGCATAATTTCATATCGAAAGCAACCGTTTTCCTAGCGAAGTTAGTTTTCCCCCGGATGATTCGAGCGGTGTTCTGCAGCTGCAAAGACGCATGCTGCGTGTAATGTATGGTTGCAGCAATTCAGGTATCTTCATCAGCTGTCCCACCCCAGAGTCTCACAGCAATCAGGGGATTAGTTCAGGAAACACAACAACAACCGTCCGCTCAAGGTTTGTACCACCACCACTACCATCACAAAGGTGAGTGGGAGGTGTTATCCAAGGTTAGGGAGACGAAGCATGAGCACATGGCAGAACACCGAGCGGGCCTTTGCATTCACATTCAAAGAACGACTGATCAACAAACAGGGCAATGCATTTTGATATGAACTCCCGAAGAATATATGGGTTCACAAAACATAGTCTTTCCCATTCTCGAGTATACCAAGCGTTTACCGATTCCATTTGCGGACTTCCAGAACACCCGCTGGAACTACGAATATTGAAGGTTCAACTAATCTTCCACATTCCTCTTCTGTCGCCTCCGACCTCATAGCTCATGAGCGTCCAGAATACTCAGACAGTCTCTCCGCAAGTCTATTCCGCCGTTGAGACACCATAAAGCTTTAACGACGCATTTCATCAGAACCGGGTAAGTAACTCGACTATAGTTTCTATCCTAGATCTCGGGGTTCATGGGACCCTGGTCTTCCCCATAGCGGCACTTTGGTTAGGGGGTATTAGAAACAGTTCATCCGGAAACGCCGGACCGTTCTGAGATCTGCGTGTCCAGCTGGTCTGTCAAAGATCTACCTACTTTATATAAGCTGCCAGCCTGTCCTGTTGAAGAGTCAAATATATCCACTGCTCAATGTCACCCGAACCCCATTGTCTAGGAATATGAGAAATTGCTTTACCTCCTCCTCCTCCTCCTCTTCCTCCTCCTTTACCCAGACTCTCCTCGACCCTTCCACTAACGTCTTGAAACTGGACCCTGAAACTAGATCGACTCCGAAGTTCTCCACTAGTGAAGGTTTTGAAATCAGCTCACGTATTCGGCGTTTCTAGTCCGAGCCCTTAGTCTTTTTGAATGTGGCAAGGCATGATGGTACCCTAAAGTATATATAGTCACTTTGCGTCACCACCCCCAAAGGTGAGAAACGATCTTTTTGGACCCTCGTTGTCTTTTTTCATGGCTGTACCGCAAATCATATACCATGTCTATCTTCCCTCAAACGTCGAATATGCACATCGATGCAGACATTTCTGGCTCATCAATTGAACTAGAGCCTCAAGCTCCGTCCATACCGGACAAATCAGCACGCCGTCTATCCGTCATACATCCTCTTACGCTCATAACATCTCCTCTCGAAAAGCCCTTATCCAAGATTGGTACTCTCAAAAAGAGGAGGAGTGACATAGCGATTTCGTCTCCGTCCGGTCCCAATAACGCTTCACCTTCACCACCCGTCGGTGAAACCAAGGACGATCTCGTAGGAGCCTCAGCAATGGAGAGGCCACGCCCCCGAAGCTACCAGCTTATCTCACCGTACACTAAATACTCTTTCTCACATCCACGGCCAGCACCTCTCCCGCCTCCGAAGAAGAGCGGGTGGTATGATGACGACCAGGATGACCACGGTCGAGATCATGATCATAGCAGCACTGTCTCGTCGATAAATTCGAGGAAAGCCCATTCCGCTGAAGAGACCCGCAAACCAGAGAATCCCTGGTCGACAGTTTCATCTCGTATGTCTTCCCCTTCTTCACTTGGATTGATCCTGCTAACATATGTGCCCAGCATCCTCGTCAAATCCTAGCATACCTTCTCGAAGTGGTACAATACTCAGGAAGAGCAAGGCAGCCGTTGGGGCCGTCATACCGCGCAGTGACCACGCCGAGTCCTCTCCATCAGGTCGGATAAAGTCATACCGTTATGACGATTTACCAACCCAGAATGAGGCACCAGCACGAAGGCTGACTGTCATGGGGAAGCACTCGCCAATTGGATTCAGGGGCATATCTCTATTCCCCCGGAGGAAAAGCGATGCCCGACTTCCTGCCTTCAGGGCCGGCTAATGCCACATGCCGGCAGGGCCTGCAACTTCCGAAACAAAACGAAAACCACCTCAGAGTAAACTGAAACGGCCGAAATTTCAGACTGTACTTTATTGTCTCTGTCATGAACATATCGTACCTACTCCTGAATAGGGTTGCATCTGGAATTGGGAAAAACGTGGATGATATTGATCTGAAACGGCGCTAGCGGTGTTTTATGTCTTGTTCGATTTGGTTTGAAACAGGCCGACAGAAAGAGGGAAATATGCTATGGTTGCTAAGAGCTGCTCCCTGAAGCGCAGGGAGGCTCTGCAATTGAAAAGCCCGACAAGGTTAAAAACAGAGAGTGGATATCTCAAAGCTTATGCATTGGGATAAGATGACTTCATAAAAAGAGTCGGGTATTCAAAGAACCTCCAGCTAGCATAGAGAGGCATCAAAAACATTCCTTCATCCCGCTTTGGTTCGCGCAGGGACTGGAGATGGGTTGGTTATGACGAAATAGATACACGATCACGAATTACGAACCAGAATGACGAGAAATAGAAATGAATAATACGATGTTTGTCATTGTTTTCAAACATCTAGGCTAAGATGCGACTGTAAGAATCCTGTTTCTAGTTTGAAGTCGATAAAGTGAATGACGCACTGGTCTGGACATGACTCGTGCGGCTCAACTGATCGCTTGATCGTCCCGAAGCCGGATCGTCCTTGCCTTATCGATAACAAAGAGGTGGTTCAAGCTTCCAGTCTTTCCCCACACGTGTGTTTTCTCCAGTCTCCAGTTCTCCCACACCACTCCATCTTCTGCACCATCTCACCCACTCTCTTTGCTGTCACTGCAGTCTAATCCAGGCCACTTCTATTATTCCCAGTTAGCTTGCCTTCGATCACAAAATGGATCCCTCCCTGCGCAACGCAGCGAGCTTGCACAGTGAGTTGAATCTAGCTGTCCTTTCTTCTCCTATCAAGCAGAGAAAGCTGATGCAGAGGAAACAGAGCATGTATCCACTCTCACACGGCGCTTAATGACTATGTACGAGGGTATTATGAATTCGGCTGCAGTTGAAGAGACCGAACCCGCTGCCACGGCAAACGTTGAGCTGAAAATCCAAGAGGACACCGCTTCTCTGGTATGTTCTCACTCTTCTACTTGCCACCTGCCCAACCCTACCGAGGCTCTCCAGCCTGAAACTTTATAGCAGGCCAAGCACCAGCTTTCTCACTGAAACGGGCTGTTAACGAGAATGACCAGGTCCGCACCGCTGAAGACATATTGACGCTCATCCGCCAAATGCAAGAGCTTTGGCTCTTCGGTTCCCTCGACACGCTCACCAAGCCCGCCGACGAAGAAGCCGCCGAAGCTCAAGCCCTGGAGATTGCTAAGAAGATCGAAACCATCGTTAAGAAGAAAGAAGACCTTGGCATTGGTGCGAACGGAGATCCGATTCCAGAGGGTCAAGATAAACCGCGAGAGCCACTAGAGCAGGGGAAAGAGCAGAGGTGAGGGATAGGAGCGGGGCAAGACGTCCAACAGCATAAAGGATAGATTTGATCGATGGCGATGTTGGGCATTTTCGCTGCCTGATTATCGCCTATGTATCTTTCGATTGTTAACCCTTTCAGTATACCGCAGCACTGCGCGCGTCGAAAAATGGACCTCCTTTCTTGACAACCTCACCTTTCGAGACCCCAAAATTCTCTCCAGTCGATCAGTCCTTGAATCTCCCACCGCTCTTGACAACCTCACCCTTCAATACCCCGACATCACTTCCAGTCAACCCGTCTTTGAACCTCCTACGCTCCCCGAAACCTACACACCTCCGCCGGAGGGTCTAGAATGCCCTACTGCAACCCGCGCCGATTCTGAAATTTCCATTTCTTCCAAGACTCATGCAATCCCGCCCCGAGTATCCAGAATCCCCTACTCCGGAAACACTATCGGAGAATCAACTACCGACCTCATCTAACGCCGTCAAGGCCGGCGCACCTGAATACAATGCAAACACGTCGGCGTCCTTAGTGGTTGCCTCTGGGAATCGAGACAAGAGGTCTGGCGTTCCGAGACGGACTTGGACTGGGGCTCTGACGTAGCTGTTTCTGCTGACAACAGTGAACGATGAGTTTTTAGGTCTTTCAACCACAATGGAAGATTATGATTATCCTGATTGGGTGGAATATGATTCTAGGGTCGACGATGGGGAGTGATTGTCTGCATGGGAGGATACGGAGTAGGGCATGGCGAGGGATAGCCGGATAGGGCTGAATGTTACATTTGGTGATGCGATAAAGGTCGTATCTGGCGTGTCTTGGGGCTTTATGACCCCATTCTCTAGTGAAGTCGTGTCAGGTAGGGATAGGGATGCGATAATACTGTTTCGGCCCACGATGCCTAGGTGTTAGAAGTAAGGGGTAAAACTCGGTATATGGCGTAAATTATAATAATGATTCGGTTTAACGTGCTACTTGGTTCCCAATTGGGTCTATGAACATGTAAATCAATATTTAGTGAGAAGTAAACTCGACTCTAGGGTTTGTCTCTAGGGCACAAAATCTTCGCCTATTCCTCCTCGTTTACCTTTCCAATCTATACGGCGTAAATTAAGATATTCTATATATTTAAAATTTCTGTTATGAGCAGGTAATATCAATGTTTAGAGCAAAGTAAACCCGACTTTAGAGGAGTGTCCCTTTAGAGGCGAAACGCTTTGTCTTTCCCTCACCTTATACCATTCCAATCTAGCTATGGTAAAGTTTTTCACCAGCTGGTTATACCACTAGTAACTATTTCACATTTGCCAGTGCTGCTGCTTGGCAACAGAGGGGTTGTTATGGCACGGCCTGGATTAGTTAGAAGGGACTCAACCTGTTTTTTTTTTTGGGAGAAGATATGCTTCGGGGCTGGATGTGTTTAGGGCAGAATCCTAGGACATGTTGGAATGTTCGCTATCTAGCTCCATATGGGCAGTCCAGAGTGATTCCGCAGCTCGGCCAGCTTTATCAGCTGCCTGCTGCCATGTTTCCCTTTCATGTGGCTATAATCACCTTGTCAAACACTATGTACTTGCTGTGGTTAGCGGACTGTTCTGCCTTGCCTTGATCTAGGGCTTGCCCTACCACACTAGAGTAGTAATTATAAAGACACGTTAAAGTGAATTAAAGGAAATTTAAGAGAAAAGGATGAAGTAACTTAAAAGGAAGAATGGAAAAAGGAATAGAAAAGAAAATAGAAAAGAGAGGAAAATGATGACTAGAAGAGAAAATGCTGTAGAGAAGGGGGTGAAATAAAGAAAATAGATATAGAACAAAAGAAGATAGAGAAGATAAAGAAGGTAGAGAAGATAGAACAGACAGAAAATTATCGGTTACTAGTAAGATTGATAACAAAGGTAAAGAAAGGAGTTAAGTACTTTGGTATCTACCCTTACCACAACTCTCTAATCCTGATACCACTAAGCCCAGACTATTAGCGATCGCTGTGAAACTTTAAAGCAAGCGATAAATCCAGAGCGCCAACTATTTAAGAATCGTAAAATCTATTGAACCTATCTTGTAAACTAGAACCTGCAAGAAGACTAGACAGTCCTAAGCGACGAATTATCACCGGACTATTAGACTACGGGTCACCAAGAACATCGTTAGCAAATGTAGAGAACTCCTTATTAGAAGAAAGAAACAAAGTGTCTTTCGTATCTGATCCTTAGCAGAACTCCTCAATGCATCTAGACTGAGATGCTATCCCTTCAAGTTGGGAAGAAAGGAGAGAGGTATATCATAAAAGTACAAAATCGAAAACACCAGCTTGAACGCTCCAGCCTATAATCCCATCCCATAACGCCAGCCGGTCATGATGGTGCGTGACATACAGGAACGCCAGTATACCCAAGACCCACTGAGAAAGCCATGTAGAGTTTATATCCTAAGTCCCACTGATATGGCGATATGGCAATAAGAGTATGTTCAAAGAGAGATATATGGATAAACTTCCTGCTCACCAGGCTGAAAAGGGAGAAAGGGAAATCATTAAGGGAAAGACCTCATCCCATCGTGTGTGCTCCAAGAACGCCAAATATCCCAAACCTGCCCATAAAAGGACTACATATGTTAATAACCGTAGATCAAATGATAGATATATAGCCCCATGCTCACCAGGAGAGTAAAGAGAAGAAAAGAAAGAAAGTCATTAGGAGGGAGATGCCGAATCATCTCCGCCGCTGCCGCTACCACTCGCAGCGTTAAAAGCTTTCAGTGCTTTGACAGCGGCACGGACTTCGTCTCCGGCCATTTTTTGCCATTTCTCCCTGGTTTGCTGATCTGAAAGGCCAGTCGCGCTGCCTACTCGCTCGTACATAAGGCGGCTGATATCACGGTTGATGTCGGTGTATTCGTCTTTGTTAACCTCTTTCTTGAAATAGAACGGCTTCAAGGCAATGGTGACCATACGTTGGATCTCACGCTTTGTAGAATACGATAAGGAAGAATGTGTTGGGGAGGTATGTTCGGAGCGAGGAGGGCTGTTCGAAGATTCATGAGAGCGATGAGTGTACTTGCGACGGCCCTGTCGGGGAGATTCTTCGGCGGGGGAATATGGTGAGAAGCTGACTGCTGGAGAATATGTAGGTGATTGGGCGGGAGACTTTTGTTTTTTTGGAGATGTCGGCCGGTTTAGATTAAGTGTGGGCGGCGTTATAGCACGTGACGTTGAATACACAGGAGACAGCCCTGGAGAGGATCCTGGAGGCGAACATGCACGCTCGATAATGACATGTCTGGGTTGAGCAGCGAATTCCTTTGCTTCATCAGGTTTGACTTGAACTTCCTTCAGGAGAGCTTCTAGGAACCCAGGAGAAGCCGCATTTCCATCAGTAGTATCGCGCAAAGCAATCGGTGGCAGAGCGGATTGATTGTTACGTTGAGCGGCAGTAGTTGACGACTCCCCATTCTGGGGCGCGCGAGCCCTTGGGCGCTTGAGCTTTCGTTCCGGTTCCCGAGGTTCTGATGCACAAGAAGAAGAGTCCACGGACTTCCGCTTTCGGTGGTTAGTACTGTCTGTGGTATGATTTTCAAGTTGCGCAAGTTGCTCTCTCGCTTTCTCGAAAGCATTCCAGGCACGCAGTTCCTCTTGTGACTCGGGATTGGCTGCCTTTGGCGCTTCAGGAACCGCACGGCGGTGAAGCACCGCATTTGCTGCCGCTCGGAATCGGTTTCCGGCACCGTTCCTTCTAGCAATTTCCAGTCTTCGATCCCATTGTTGTAGCTCTAGTTGATGAATATCAGGCCTATCTGACTGTGACGGTTCGTCATCGTCCCACGGAAAGTCTAGGTCGAAGTGAAGTTGGTCGTAAACGCTCTGCCAGACACCAGCCCACCCGTCCGAGGCATCATTACGGGGACGGCGACGGCGACGTTCCGAGAAGGCTGCAGGGCTGTCGTACTGGGCTCGTCGGCCAGCGGCAGCTAAACGCCCCGGGTTTTCCATACACTCTTGACAATACCATGGGCCCCGTGAGGGCATTGTGTCCAGGCCAGCACAGAATACATGACAAAGTTGCTCGCATACGGTGCAAGCCATGAGCTGGCTGGCGTCACCAAAGTCGTTGCACACAAGGCAAACGTCGTAAGGTCCCTCATCCTCAAGGATATAATCTTCTTCGACGATCATGAACGGATCGATGTCAGCGACTTGCTGCTTGTCTTTAACAGCGTAGGATGAGATTGCTGGACCTGTGCAGTTGTTTTTAGCTTCTACTCTGGTGTTGAATGGGATCAACGAAGTCATACCTCCCAAACTGGTGCTCAACTCGACTGTATTGAAGCTCGCGCGACATATAGGGCAACTGTTTGCCCGCTCGACCCAAGGCTTCAGGCACTCATTGTGCAAATTGTGGCCGCAAGGCAGCAGATGCGCAACGAGCTCATCTTCTTTAACAGACAATCCTTCAGACAAAGTGGTGAGCTTCGCGGTAACGGCGGGTTTGTGTTCGTTATCAGCTCCAGACTCAAGCGAATCATGGCTTAGCGACTCTCCGGTCGTGGCAAGGTGGCCTGCGACTTGGACGACGAAGTCGCCAAGGCAGACTATACACGATTCGGACATTGAAGCTGTAGATTAGCAGAGCAGAGCGTGGAAGAAAACGTATTAGAGTTCATCGGCGGTTCAAGTTGAGGATGTGGAGAGAAGGTAGTTGGAGGGGAAGTCGCTTTTAAAGAGAGATGATGGATGATGCACGGACCATCTTGGCGGTGCTCCGGAGTGGATGGTTGCTGGACCCTGGCTGTCACCCACCATCCTGTCAGACGCCCTCGAGCTCCTCACCCGCTGCTTTCTGTTCCTAGATGAAGGGGAGCCGGACAATGAAAGAAAGGAATTTGACGAGCTCGACGCTCAAAAGAGTGAAACGCCAATATGCGGTAAAATTGTACTCACCTTCGAACGCTACAGCCTCGCATTTCACGTGAACATAATCATCCACTCAGGTACTCCGTAGCTGCTGATGGTTTACGGCCTACCTAAGCAAGGTGACGAAGTCTCGATCTAGCCTTGCGCACCTTTGATGAGGCTTCGAGAGGCCACCAACGGTAAGAATGCTGTAATGTTGCACGTTCCGCATGCTTTAGATCAATAGGTCTCTCTAAGAAACAGGTAACTCCCGTCGGCTCCTGAATGGTATTGGAGAAGTATGCGATCTTTATCACAGCAGCCGCGTAGAGTCATATCCCAGGGCCAAACACCATCGAGACCACATTGAAATTGTATATTGAGACACTGTTCGACCGGAAGAATATCGAACGGTCCATACGATTACGAAGCGAACAGTAGGGAGTATCACAATAGGTACAGGACAGCAGGAGAAGCCGCGATTCGATCCGAAGCTTAGGCAGACACAACGGAATGCCTTCGTTCGATGCTTTACGGCCGACAAGGTGGAAGCCACAAGTACTTGTGTATTGGAAAGACCAGTAGTGGAATGAGTATAATCATGTATTTGTATGATTCTATTTTCTTCGAGGCTTCATAAGCGCCAGAAGAGGTTCAAACGGCCGACGGCAGCTACGTTATAGCGGCGGATACTATTGGATCTTACATGTGTCTGACGAGACGAACGGAGAGCGTCTGAGCTTACGTACAGACACACTATGGCGAGAGTCAGCAAGTGATATCGCTGGCAGTGGAGATAGACATGTAATGAGCCAACCAGTCAATCCTCGCTAAGCCCACACTAATGCCTTGCAACCATTGTATTTTCCACTGATTGAGGGGATGGATGCTGATGACCATGTCCGACGCAGTAGAAATTTGTTGTTCAATCGAGTTGTCGCATGGTAACTTGGTGGGGGGAATTGCGGTGGAGGAGTCCAGCCGTCAGCAAAACTCAGGAACTGAGGTGAAGAAACTCGCCAAGCTTCGAAAGTTTGACTAATCCTAATTAAGTTAGGACATTATACCTCACCACTACTTAACCTTAGAGTCTGCAGCAGGCGGCAAGGTGTTCACTATCCTTGAAGACTATCAAGTGTTTAAAGCTTCTATCAAACCCCTTTCTGCTCATGTTTCTGTTACGGTTATTATGCCGTCCGAGTCTGCGTATATATATACTCAACTACATACACCTCGATTTCTACTCGCAAACTCCCAACAACCGCACATTTCTAACATCACCATATAAGTGAATAGTTTGACGATGTGGCTTTACAACGTCCCATCTTTCTGACTTGAGCCATTTATGGGCAGCAAATACCTAATTAGGCGATCTTACCTCAATACATAAAGTGCAGAGGAGGTCACATTCGCAGAATTCAACACTCAACACCCCCAGTTAAGCAGAGAGGAGGGTATCGAAAGTTTACCTTGAGTTGCAAGCAACCCATCAAGACGGAATATCTTACGCTGGGAAATAAAAGGAGTGTTGCACGAAAAACCCTAACGTCACGAGCATTGCCGAGGGAATTCTGTGCGATGCAGGCCTTCTCGAACCATGTTGTGTAGCACGACGCATGTCTTGGGCTGCAAGCAGAGAAACCACAAGATTGAAAGTTATCGCCTACTCTTTACTGGGAATCTTTGGTGTCAAATCTGCCTCTACTTTATGAGGAAGGAGAAATGGATTTCCGTCTTCAAGAAGAAATTGTTGAAAAACATTCGGATCAGTCTATTTTCTCATTTCCAGTGGCCTCAAAAAAAATCATGTGCTAAGGGCACCTCACACTATCCAGAGATTACTCTATGTAGAGTGAACACTGATTAGTCCAGTCTTGCTAAGCCGCTACAGCGGTTCGAACGGTGGGATCCGGTATGTACACCTTAGCATCTCCATATACAATGAACCACCATAGAGTCGAAATCCCACTCCCTTTGATTCCTGTAGCTCCCTTAAGTGTTACACGAACGCCCGCCTCACCTGCTGGATTGGCTTGTTAAACTGTAGGGTTGATTCGAGCTCGAGCTGGTCGGTATTTTCCTGGGTCTGATAAGCGACGGTACAAGCCTTACGGTCGTCCGTGTCGAGACCTGGCGGATATCTTCTAGTACTCGTACAGGGTTTGTCGGCGCAGGACTCGCCGGCTATGGTCTCCCAGAGAAAGTCACCGTAGCTCAGAGCTTACTGACTTCTATTTCAACAAATGGCTTCTAAAGTGGAGCCGGCAAATGTATAAAGTGGCCATCGGATTCAAGGATCTGGCATTTGAACAAATAGGTTTCAGCGTCTCGAAGCTTTTGTAAACAAAGCGGGAAGATGAAGGCGGGACTACCTTAAGCATTGGCACCCAGAATCCCGCACGCTCTCTATTGATGAGGAGCTCAACGAGAACGAGCTCTTCGTCTTGGATTCATATCGACGCAAAGCATACCAAGCTTTTTCTTGATCCTTCTAGGGGTATGCGATGCTGGAGCAAAGAACTTCATGCGGTGGCCCGAGATACGCCCTCGCTGGAAAGAAGGGACCGAACATGTTGATAAGATATGGGAGCGGTGGCCCATACTGAAGACACAGCCAATTGCCCTGGGAAAGATACTGAATGAGAGCATTACCGTAGGTTATGAGGACGGACTTTACCAGATCCTCGCCATACCTGAAGTGAAGCAAACACTTAACCGTAAGATCATTATGGTGGAATTCAGTCGACGCTGGGTGGGACAGCTAAGATGCCGCCTACAACCTACGGCAGACACCGAACAGACAAGGCTTAAATGGCCTTTAAACATTCAAAGTCTCAAGTAGATTGATTCTAAATACCAAAAAGCATCAACGTGAAATTTTAATTATGCCTTGCGCTTCCAAATTGCCAATTTGACACACCCTTATGCTACTATCCAAACCTTGTAGACGACTAGGTAGTGAACTGATTCAAAGGCGCTCCTTCAGTTCTATTGATGCTAAACACCACTGCCACTATGAGTGAGCACAGCAAATGATCAAAACCCAAGAGTATTATAGTATCATGGGTAGGGTATTCTGTGACTCAAACAACTGAAGAGTATGGGTTATCATGATGGCCTTAATATGCATATAGTAGGAACAGCCTTACGCGTTAGTCACCCCCTGATGACGAGTGAATAGAATCTAGATCAATAGATCATCGCTGATTGGCTTGTCTGCATAGCACCTGGACATTTGAAAAAATAAACTCCGCGGTATCTAAGTTGAACAGAGCTAGTAGATATTGTAGAAAACTCACCAATTTTTTCATCACCGGGTGCAAACTCTTCATTTATATGAGTCCGCGTTGCGAGGGTGGACCGCCCAGGGATCCTGATGTCATTCGAAGCGGCTAGGGTATGGCTTGGCACCCCCAGATTCGGGATTACCTAACAGCGGTTCGAGCGTCACCCCTCCTCGGCTGCCGATGACTCAACCGCCGCTTTTCGGTGGCCACTTTTTATAAATGAACTCATCGAGCAACTTTTTTTCCAGACACCCTGCCCACAATACCCTTTGATATATCTCGAAACTCTTCACGAAGCAACAATGTGTCCCCCACCGACTCAGAACGGCACAAACGGCACGAATGGCCACGCCAAACCCCGCGCTGCCGCCGCAGCGCCATATCAGACGGTGCAGGATTTCCTCTCCAACACGAACAATTTCAAGATTATTGAATCTACCTTAAGAGAGGGAGAACGTACGTTTCGAACCGGCATTCTTTATCAATTTTACACCTACATAGTGCTTGTTGCCTCTTTTCAACCTACACCGTTTTATCCTGAACAAGCCCATTTTGGAGCCTTCCTACTGTACCCAAATTTGAGGGAGCCTTCAACTAATAGTTTCAACAGAATTTGCCAATGCCTACTTCGACACTGCGACCAAGATCAAGATGTAGGTTACTCCGCCTGGCATGATGTGCTACTATATGTCCAGATTGGTCCTGGAAAGTTTGCTTTTCATGTAGCTAACCGCGAGGTAGCGCCACCGCATTGTCCGACTTCGGCGTCGAGTACATCGAGCTCACTTCGCCCGCTGCCTCCCCCCAGTCAATGGAGGATCTCAAGGCCATTTGCGGCCTTGGTTTGAAGGTGTGTTGTTACTCTAAATATTTATTAACTACGCTAACCTTTTCCAGGCCAAAATCCTGACCCGTTAGTATACCGCAATCCCGTTCCGATATTTCGCTTACAGATCAGATGTACGGTGCAACATGGAGGATGCCCGGCTGGCCATCGAATGCGGCGTCGACGGAGTTGATGTCGTCATTGGAACCTCCAGCTTCCTCAGGGAGCATTCACATGGAAAAGACATGGCCTACATCCAAAAGTCCGCGATCGAGGTCATCAACTACATCAAGAGGTTTGTCGACCATGTCTATCCAAGGCTACCCATCTAACTATGATCAGCAAGGGCATCGAAGTCCGCTTCTCTTCAGAAGACTCGTTCCGCTCCGATCTTGTGGATCTGCTTTCCTTGGTTCGTACCTTAATAATTAACCTTCAATTGTGCGATACTGATTGTTCCCTAGTATAAAGCCGTCGATGCGATAGGCGTTAATCGGTAAGGAGTCCCCGAGTACTTAGTTATAAATGATGACTAATCTATTACATCAGCGTTGGAGTTGCCGATACTGTTGGATGTAAGTCTTTTAAATATAGATCGCTATATTCCCGTCTTCTCTTAAGCCTCAGCTTCAAAAACTGTGCCTATATATTGATTTGGGTCGATTTTGCGAACTTTGTTGCTTCATTATTTTGCTGACGTAAGCAGGTGCAACCCCTCGCCAGGTCTTCGATCTCGTCCGAACTTTGAGAGGTGTCGTATCGTGTGACATTGAGACGCATTTCCACAATGATACTGGCTGCGCCATTGCTAACGCACACGGTAAGCTCTATCCCCCTTTTCTCGTTAGGCCTCGAGGGTGTGCATATAGTAAGATGTGTGTCTTTCGAAGGATGTGGCCGTAGCGGACCTTCTCTCCTCTACATTTTCATGTCGTAGATTAGGTTACTGACTGGCTGGTAGCCGCTCTCGAAGCAGGTGCGACTCATATTGATACTTCGGTTTTGGGCATAGGTGAGAGGAACGGAATTACGGTAAGCATTATACATTGCGCTTTATAATATTATCACTGACATGTGTAGCCTCTGGGTGGTCTCCTTGCCCGTATGATTGTGGGCAGCCACGATTATGTGACTTCAAGGTATAAGCTGGCCAAGCTCAAGGAGATTGAGGATATGGTTGCTGAAGCGGTCGAAATCAACGTACCTTTCAACAACCCGATCACCGGTTTCTGTGCCTTCACCCACAAGGCTGGTATCCACGCCAAGGCAATTCTGAATGAGCCGAGCACTTACGAGATCATCAACCCCGCTGATTTCGGCATGAGCCGTTACATCCACTTTGCCTCTCGATTGACTGGCTGGAACGCCATCAAGAGCCGTGTTGAACAGCTTGGCCTCACCATGACTGATGACCAGGTGAAGACTTTGTAAGTGAACCACGTTTCATATATCACCATTCGTTACTTATACGATATTAGGACGAGCAAGATCAAGCAGATGGCTGATATCCGGCCGCTTGCCATTGACGACACGGATTCCATCATCAGATCTTTCCACCTGGATTTGCAAGCCTAGAGAGCTTTTGAAGCTAAAAAAAACGGCAGCATTGGGTGTATGATAGATAAAAAGCCTTCTCTATTTCGATTTCTTGCAAGTTTGGCCCGTTGTGGGTCGAATGAGGCTTAGACAAAACTGCATTTGGGCACCTGGCGTTATATGATAATGAAATTCAAGTTCGAATACCCTGTTTACAACCAAAATAAAGTATCGAGTCTCTGAAATTTGAAGTGTGAACTGTAGAAGGAGAACAATCTCCAGGTCTCACTAAACTAAAATGGGTTAGTGTGTATTGCTCAAGTTCAAAACCTGCAGGTTATATAAATTGTATCGTGAAGTTGTGCTCTAATTTTGTCCTAGCAGGATTGAATTCGCTACCAAATATGGATCTATGGACGCTATTTTCCGATTATGAGATGAGTTCTTTAAGAGACATGTTTTGACCCCTCGGCAAGGAACCAAAACCTTTTAGTGACGTCGGTCCTACCAACCTACGTATGGCAAAAGCTCCGACAACATATCACAGACCTTGTCTGTTTCTCTCCTCTCCTCTTTCCATTTGTCCTTACACCTCCCCTCTGCTGCACCACAAATCAAGTAAAAACTCTTTAATTTGATTGAACAATGGCGCATAATGACAGAGAGTATGAGCTTGTTCTTCTGGGGGCGTCAGGGTATGTACAATATGAATTCGGTGTTGTCGTGTGAGCGAGTAATAGCTAATCTGGACCCAGGTACACGGGAAAGTTGACAGCTGAATACATTGCACAGCATCTTCCTACCGACCTGAAATGGGCGGTTGCGGGAAGAAATGCAAAGAAATTACAGGCTGTTGTTGAGGAGATAGCGCAGCTGAATCCGGATCGTGCTGCACCAGGTATCTCAAATCAAGTGTCTCTGTAACTATTAGCCCTGTTTACTGATTGATGGGGATGTAGCCATCGAGGTGTGCGAATTGAAGAAGGAGGAACTGGGAGAATTGGCGAGAAAGACGCGGTTAGTGATTACAACTGTGGGGCCATTTATGTTTTATGGTGAGCAGGTGTTGGAGGCTTGTGCGGGCAATGGGACGCATTATCTTGACTGGTGAGTATCGTGAATTGTTAGTGTAAGCGCTAAGCTGATTGAGATATTATGCAGTACGGGGGAGATCCCTTGGGTGTATGAGATGATTGAGAAGTATCACGAGACGGCGCGGAAAAACGGAGCGATTGTGCGTAAATCACCCATCCTCCAAATCCCTATTCCTTCAAGCCCTTATTTTCAATGCTTGAGAAATATATTAACTCCTCCAGATCATTCCCCAAGCAGGCGTCGACTCCGTCCCCTCCGACCTCCTCACCTTCGTCCTCACCACCACCATGCGCCGCACTCACAACGCCCCCACTTCCAACGCCATCGTCAGCCTGGCAATCGCCAATACTGGCGTCAGCGGCGGCACCCTGCTTACCGCTATTTCCCTCTTCTCCAAATACTCCCTGCGCAAGCTCGCCATGTCCATGAAGCCGTATGCTCTGTCCCCCGTTCCCGCAGCCAACCCCTCACCATCGCCGTCTTCAAGCTGGTTTTATAGGGCATTTGGGTTGTTGAAGGTGGACGAATTGGGGGGGTTACAGACGGACGGAGTGATGGCGAGTGTAAATACGAGTATTGTGCATCGGAGTTGGGGATTGTATGAATCTATTGTTGCTAAAGACAGTTCTAAATCCTCGCTCTCGTATGGGAGCAGGTTTAGGTATACTGAGTATATGCGGGCGAAGGGGTTTGTTCATGGGGCTGTGTGGCATTATATGTTCCTGTTTACTGGTGTGCTTTTGGCGTTTCCGCTGACGAGGTGGATTCTTACCCCTTTACTTAAACTTGTTCTCCCTGGCGCGGGGTCTGGGCCGAGTAAAGAAGAGATGAAGAACAACATCCTCAGCTGGCGGGGCATTGGGATTGCAGAGACGGAAAGTAGCAAGAAAGTGGCTGGGGAATTTACGGTGAAGAAGGGCGGGTATGAGGCCACGGCGCTTACCCTTGCAGAGGCGGCGATGGTGATTCTGAGGGGGGATGTCAGTGACACCGAAGCTGGGAAGTTAGGGGGTGGTGTGCTTACGCCAGCGACGTTAGGGGAGCAGTATGTGAAGAGACTCCAAAAGGCGGGAGTGAAACTTGAGGCTGAAAGGCTTTGAAGGGGTAGGATATAGTGGATTTTGGGGTGGGGTTGAGGGGGTGTTTGATCGGATATTGATTTTTATATGGCCTATTTATTGGGTAATTTTACCTTAGTGTATATGTATTCAAATATCAGGTAGATATGATATCTTCTTCATACTCTTATTCCAAAATTGTAGTAAGACACCAAAAACATCAAACTATCGGGTAGATAAGAAAAGCACATTTCAATGGTTACCCTAGACAGGTGTATCCACTTTCATTTGTATCTAGTAGTAATTATACAAGCGGGCTCATAGTGTCGAGACAATAGTAATACCAAAGGTCCGTTTTATGTATATAAAAAGGTCAGTTCTGCAAACCTCTCGCTTTGGTTAGTAAAGGCGTGTGTTCCATCCATCCTTCTAGTTGGTGTACTTGTCTTCGTGTGTTTCACCATCACGAGGAGGCAGTAGGGGGTGTACGCCGCGTTTTTTCTTTTAAAGATCGTCGAAGGTCGCGGGTTCGAGTATGGTCATATCTACTCTTTTTATTTCATATTTTAGTTTTTGCGCTTTATTGGAGACTCATATTAAAGTATTCACTGCTTTTCCATACTAAGACTCCAATCAAAATTCGGTCAAAAAAGCAGTCCTGTTCATACAACCAAAATCACGTAAAGACAATATCTCATCCGAAGGCAAACCCGCCCAAAAAGCAAAAAGCTTAATGGTTTAGCCGTCAGTACTAAGCCTTAAATAGAAGCCCCGGAGTTGTGGCGCACGGCTCGTGCTTGGTTCTCTGCAAGCCCCGATGCCAAGGTCAGATTTCCCTCCGCTACAAAATGGCGGAGCTCCCCGCTCTCTGCCAGATTTCCAACCTCAGACTTTTCTGTCTATCCTTTCCTGCCTGCAATCGGGCACCCTGTGAGCGACTTCAGGAGTTTTGCGTTCACTTGGCTGGCGAAAAGCTCCATTTTAAATCCTTTATCCCTTTGACCCTCTACCTTATCGACCTTTTGGTCCTACAGAGTACCGGTGTGACTACGACTTCAAAATGCTGAACTATACCTCTACCACCGAAGCCGTGATGCACAAATCCGACGAGTCTGTTACTCCTGCTGCTCATCAGGTCTCTGGATCCGGTCTCCTCCCTTCCAAGGAAGCGGACCCTGTGCTTCTGGACCGCCGCAGCGGCTCTGGAAATGACCATGCGGATGGTGGGCATGGGGTTCCCGAATTGGTTGGAGGGGATGATGGTGCTGCTGAGAATGCGGGTACAGATCTAGAGGTGCAGCAACCAGGGAAGAGGAAGTGGTTTGCGTATTTGAGGACGAAGGACTTTTGGATGGTTTTGTTGCTTGGGTGAGTTTGGACAGCTGGGTCGGGATGAACAGTCCCGCAGTGTTGCGCAATGGCTAATTCGAGGCCAATAGACAAGTCCTATCCATCTGTATTACCTCTACAAATACCTTCTCCTCCCTCCTTGCCGGCCAAGGCACCAGCATCCCCGCGTTCCAAGCCTTCTTTAACTACGTCCTTCTTAACATCATCTACACATCCTGGACCCTGTACAAGTATGGCATCCGCAAGTGGTTCAAGCTGGTCCTGAAAGACGGATGGCGCTTTTTCATTCTTGCCTTTTTGGATGTCGAGGGAAATTACTTTATTGTGCTGGCTTATCGATATGTGGGTACACCTCAACCTATCTGTGCAATCCTCTAAACCCTCCAAGCCATACGCGTAAATGGGGATGGTATACTGACACTGATGTTAGACAACGATTCTCTCAGCCCAACTAATCAACTTCTGGGCTATAGTAGTCGTCGTCCTAATTTCCCTCCTCTTCCTGCACGTTCGCTACCATCTAACCCAATACGCCGGCATCCTCCTCTGCATCGGCGGCATGGGAATCCTGTTCGGCTCGGACCACCTGACCGGCGCCAATTCCGGCACCGCGAGCGACCAAATCAAAGGCGATCTCTTCGCGCTCCTAGGCGCGACTTTCTACGGCCTCTCTAATGTTTTTGAAGAGTTTTTGGTGTCGAAGAGACCGGTGTATGAGGTCATTGGACAGCTGGCGTTTTGGGGCATGCTGATCAATGGCGTGCAGGCGGGGATTTTCGATCGGGATGGTTTCCATCATGCAAACTGGAATTCGGCAGTGGGCGGGTACCTTACGGGTTTCACTTTGATTCTCTCGCTGTTCTACTCTTTGGCACCTCTTCTCTTCCGCATGTCCAGCGCGGCGTTCTTCAATATTTCCCTTTTAACGGCAAATTTCTGGGGCGTGGCGATTGGAGTGAAGGTGTTTCATTTGAAAATTCATTGGATGTATCCGATCGCGTTTGTTTTGATTATTATTGGGCAAATGGTATATTTCTGCACCGAGAGTATGCTTGGGGAGGCGAGTAAGCCGTGGTTGGGGAAGAATCAGGAGGAAGGGGTTGACGGGTGGGGGACGGCAAAGAGGAAGATTGCTAGGAAGGATGCTGATGCTAATGCGGCTGTTTAGAGAGCAGTGCAGGGACAGGGGACATCTTGGGTTGGCACCGTGTATAGGCCTGTGTATAGTCGGCGGCTTGAAGTTGTTGTGTGGCGGAATAATTGGGATGAGGTGGTGACGAGGTGGATATTGGCTGCGTCGGGGGATGTGGGATGGAAATATAGTGAGAGACCTGAGACACCTTGTCAGCTTAGGTAGTCTAAGCTTTTAGCTAATCCATAGCCTCTATTCTTCTAAGCAGCGTATCACTTCATCTTTATCTTCTATCCTTATAATCAGCCCTTTCTCTACCTCTCTTTTAAACCCCTTTGCTAAAAGAATAAGTAATTCCGAATCTTCTTAAGATTTCCTAAAAATCCCCAAAACCCACTGCCTTTCTCACTGTTTAAGATTCTCTTACCACTCACTACATGTATATGGAATAAGTACTTACTAAACTCACCTTCGAGAGGGGGGTTATTTCTAAGCCCAATTCATAGGTCGTGCATTGGAATGGTTAGCGTGCGTAGAGCGAAACTAATTTGACAAAATGAATAAGCATTGAATCGAAGCAGTGTTATAACAAGTAGTATGTGCGAGTAGGTAAATACTTCCGTCGATAGTGGTTACTAAATTCACGCTTGCTGCAGATATATTACCAATTCTCTTCGGAGGTGTGAAGCGAAGAGGCTATTATGAGTCGAGTTGATCGGACGTCAAGGGGTTGCAAGGAGCATTGGATTCGGGGTGGCTATAGAGCAGTCGCATTCGCGAATAGGAATGTACTTGTACAGTCTCAACTCTCTTGCTAAGCTCACACACACCTACTCTAGTGATATCACTGATCGGATGAATCGGTTGTGAAATGAAGAAGTTGCGAATGGAGTTGAACCAGCTCTGATAAAAAGGTTAACCATTGGGCTCAGGAGCGGTGTAAGAATAAGTGGTGAGATTCGCGAGTATGTCTTAGACATCGATCTGAAACTGCTTACTAACCCACACTTGCTGTAGGGATATTATTAGTAAGCGGAATCGGGGGGTGTGGATGAAATAGTTGGGAATGTATCGATCCAATGAAAAGCATTGAATGGGCTTGTAAATGGATTGCTACCATTCCAATGGATAGAAAGGTTTGTAAATGGATTGCTACATATCCAATGGATAGAATGGCTTGTCAAAGGATTGTCCCAGTTCAATGAACCGAATGGGCTTTGGATCGCAGCCAAATCATGCGCATTGGATCATTAACAAACTTGGTATGCAAAGTGGGCACGAAGGTTGTGCAAACCAAGACAAGGACACAGTCTTCTTGACAGAGATATTATCTCAAGATGATCTCTTCACAAGTATAACTTCGTCTTGCTCTCCTATCTCCTCTTCTTTTGTTTCATAACTCTGACCTCCATACCTCCTCATTCAAGCTTCAAACCCTCAACTTAAGCCTGGCACCAAAAATCCCAAGCAACCTTTCCTGCCATCCCGACCAATCCATAATGCGCCAACATCCACAGTATGCCATAATACCGCCCCTTCCCGGCACTTCCCTCACTCCTCGTATACCCCACGGCATAAACAATCCGATTCACAACCCACAAAGCCCCCATCACCGCCGCCGCTCTCGGGTAACCCAACCCGGCAATCAACAACGCCCCGACGGCGGTAGGGTGGTTCTCATTGAAGTTTTGATGCGCCCGCTGCGCGCAGTTGAATTGCAGCATGGCTTTGGAGGCTGCAGGGGGAGAGGTTTGGATTTGCTCGTACGAGGCGTATTCATAGGGGTAAGGCACTTTGGCGGCTTTGCGGTAGCCTCCGACGCGTATGCCGTGCCAGATTGCGGCACCGAAGGTAGAGACGGCGGCGAGGAGAACGAGGCTGGAGGGAGAGTGTTAGTTGCAGGTCTTTGGGTCTTGGGGATGGGTTCGAGGGAGGGATGATGTCATTGATAGGGGTGAAGTTCGAAGGAGGGTTCTTCATTGAATGGATGAGGGAATGGAAGCGGACGATGTGAAAGGAGGGAAAGAGAAGAGTGCAGTTGGCTGATTGGACGGAATATACGTACCCATACTCGTTGGGAAGCTGGATGCTGAGAGCAACCATTTTGTTGATATGATGTAGTTTTCTTGCTTCAGAAGTTGACTGAAAATTGGTGGTAGAGGAGCTTCTTTACAAAAAGCAGTTGATTGTATGAAAGACTCAGGATCGTGGTTTGATGTGAAAAAAAAAATATAAATTATAGGAAAGATGAAAAGTTTATATGTTGGCACTGGAGAGAAGTTCAAGACGTCGGACGAATGTCTTCGGCTAGTCTATCGGCTGATCTCATTGCCGTCGGAGCAACGTTACTCCAGCTTGCGGGAAATGGATAACTTTTGAAGATTCGTGAAGATTCTAAAAATCAAAGCATGCTGTAGTCTGTAGGATGCGCATATCTAAGCGTGAGGCCAACATGAATGATTTGTCAGAGCGGTGGCCGGTTGTAATATGTAAGACATGGATGAATGTTCTTGTCCATCTCCCCGGACGAAATGCGAAGGCATGTTTCTCAGGTTTCTTCGATAGGTAGGTAGAAGAGCGATGATGTTTTAGGATATATATATGTATAGGCTCTTTCCAAGTATCAGCCGTATTGGGCGCATGGAGCACGTCATTCCCATGTCGGCTTATGTTCATCTACCAGGAGCATTCTGACCAATCGGGACTCATCATCGTGGCAATATCAATACAACAGACAACAACTCTGATAGACAGATAAGACATTACATTATGGCTATAGGGCGTAAACTGTACTCTACAGAAAATGCCCAAACTGAATACACATCAAAACAACTATCGCCTACCAAAAAAAGTGCATCTGCTGCGCTTGCTTAGAGACACTCCCATACTTAGCCTGCCAGGCAAAGAAGTATGCCAAAGCAGCCAGTGGCTGTCCAACTATACAAAAACTGAACCAGAAGATCATATTGCCCGCCATATTTCCGCGAAGCCACTTGATCTTTTGAACCCAGTCCGTCAAGACGATAAGGGGAATTTGGGCCATCATACCAAAGAAAGCGAAACCTATCACGTTATGTGTAGGAACACCGACGAGCAATTCGTGGAGAACCCCAGATATAACAAAGACGATGACCTGTGCAATGGATCTAGGCACTCCCCGGCTGACCAAGGGGTTGTAGACATGGCGCCTCATAAAATTGGTAACTGGTTTGTTCCAAGTCGTCCAATAGGTGCGAATATTGGAGACGTTCCACCACTCTCCATAAAATTCGCGGTCTGCAAACCGCATGACTTCGGCCAGAGCGTTCAGGAATGACTGGAATAGAGCGAAGAAGCCGCACAACCAGCAGAAGAGCGAAACGGTGGACAGTTTCAGTGTCCGCTCGATGATGGAGACCCAGTCCAGGTAGAGGAAGGTGTCCAAAGAGTTTTGAAGCAATGGAGCGGCGTATTGCGCAGAAGCAACCCAGATGACGATGCTGAGGCCAACGACTTCGACGGCTCTTCTAAAAACGAACCCCCAGCGTATCTTCTCGGTTCTTGGATATACGGGTTGGTAGACCAAGGTAGGTGCCCACCAGAAGTAACAGAGATTTTTCCAATTGATGTTCTGGGGGTAAGGACAGCTGCTGTAAATACTCGGAACAGGCGGTGAGCTGTCTGGCTCTAGCATGGCAAGTCGGAGATCCCGATTGGTAAAGGCGTACGAGCAGACCTTCAACCAAACAATGACGGCATGTAACTCGCAGAGCGATCCAATGCCCGGATGGTGGATGTAGTAGTATACGACAGCGGTTGCAATTCCGAGATTCAATGTCGCATTAATGCCATGGGCGAACGCAATCACTTTCCAGGTAGCTTTTGAACATTTCCGAACTTCCTCTTGCTTTTCAGCGGTATTTGGCTGGTCTGCGGCTCTCTTCATTCGCGCTAGCGCTCCCTTGGCTTGTTGGGCTGCAGCCAATTCTATAATGTAGGCGACAAAGAGGTGACATGGGACGAGGAGGTACAGGATCGAGCCATAGATGACGTCTTTCCTTTTATAATCATGGCAGTGTATACAGATCAATACACCGTACTGTTCAAGTTAGCAAAT
>ML993960.1:0-75656 GCA_010093945.1 Delitschia confertaspora ATCC 74209 | reverse complement strand
TCGATTCGATATGAATGCCATTGTCACAGAAAAGGAACTTAGTGAAGTACTTGGTAAGCTTCCTAACAGTAAAGCCCCCGGCCCAGACGGTATCCAAAACGAAGTCTGGAAGGCAATACATGGAACGATCCTGAAAGAGCTGGCACAAACGATTACTGGGATTCTGCAGGCGGGGATACTCCCTGATTTGTTTAAGGAGACTACGACAGTGGTCCTTTGAAAGGATAAGAAAAAAGACTATTCTCTCCCAGGGAGCTATCGTCGTATGGCTCTCGAAAATACGATTGCTAAAGTAATCGAGAAGATAATAGCTAATAGGATCATCAAGGAAGCTGAAGCTCGAGGCCTTCTTCCATGGAACCAGATGGGAGCGAGAAAGAAGCGATCAACTCTCTCAGCATTAGAACTTCTTACAGGAAGTATCCAAACTGCATGGGCTGCAAAGAAAAAGATTGTCTCTGTACTAGGGCTAGACCTTATGGGGGCATTTGAAAATGTCTCTCATGAGAGACTAGTATGGGTGCTCAGACGAAAAGAATTCCCTGAATGGATTGTACAGACGATATTATCCTTTCTCACAGGTCGGCGAACGCGTATCACATTCGGTGATTTTGAAAGCAAATGGTTCCAAACAGAAACAGGGATTCCCCAAAGATCTACCCTCTCCCCAGTGCTTTTTCTCTTCTTTATTGCTGATCTACTGGAAGAGTTTAAGGCTGTTAACTCGGAGGCCACTGGATTTAGTTTTGTGGATGATACCACCCTTATCATCTGGGGCAACACAGCTGCGGAAAACTGCAAAAGGCTTACTAAAGCACACGAGAAGTGTATGGCGTAGGCAAAGCGGTTTGGGGCCAGATTTGCGCCAGAAAAATACCAATTAATACATTTCACGAAAACCCCCAAAGTTACTGAAGACTTGAAGTCTACTGTCCAAATTAATGGCCAAGACGCCGAGCTCGTCTCCTCTCTCCTGGCCTTAGGGGTATGATTGGATTCGTACCTTTCGTGGAAGAGCCATAAAGAACAAGCTGTGGCTAAGGGAGCCGCTGCGTTTGAGTCTATGACTCGTATATGCGCTTCCACATGGGGCCCGTCAGTGCGGCGCTCAAAACTACTATATTCAGCAGTCGTGAGGCCGATCATGACCTATGGCGCACAAGTCTGGGCTGTTCAAGCGGATGGTTCAGCATTTGCTCTATCTAAAACTGCTTAGCTGCGGATAATTCAAAATAAATGTCTTGGAAAGGTGCTTGGAGCATACAAAAGGACCCCTACAGCAGCAATAGAGAAGGAAAGTGAAACGATGCCAATCGATCTATATCTGGAATCACTCGCAAAAATGGGCAGCAGTCACTACAAACCATCCGGCCACAAAACAAATCAAGGAGAATATCGAAAAGATTTGGATAGCAGCTCGGTGAATTGGAAAGCTACAGAAGGGAACGTCCTACCCGCCAGATTGAACAACCCGCCACTGGAATCGATCAGCTTCAATCTAGAGCGCAAGAGGCAGTCGAAAAAATATGAAGGTTTTAAAAGAGCTGGCTCTATATTAAAGCAAGGCAGAACAGTCTAGGGCTACCGCAAACACATAGCCATCGACAAGGTAGTGTCGGCGGCATGGAAAGAGAAATGGCAGCGGGAAGCCAATAAAGCTGACCGGAATGCAGCCACCTGGGTGGGGGGATGGGAAAGCCATCCGCTACATCTCTATGACGGTCTTCCTAAATATGAAGCAACTGCAGTCTTTCTACTTCCTACTGAAGTCCTTGGACTAAATGACTGGCTAACGAGGACTGGAGTTCCGGGAATCACCCCAGGCTGTCCATGTAGGACCGGACGACAAATACTCCAACATATCCTGGCGTTCTGCCCCAACTATATCCAGCCCCGTGCGAATCTTCTTTTAAAGACAGGCACTACAGAGCTTCCGGAGATGTTGAAGGAGAAGGGAATGGCAAAAGCAGCTGCGCAATGGTCCCTAGAAACAAACATTCTAGAACACTTCCAAGTTGCAAAGGCTATTACAAAAAAGAGAATATAGGGGAATGGGCCCCCTTCCAACTAACCTAGGCCGTGTCATAATAACCTCTCTGTTGCCTGAGCGGCCGCACTGGCCGATAGGGAACAGCAACTAATAGCTGGTGAAACAACTCACCATAGCTATATTAGAATGGTTTAGGTTGAGGAAAAGGCAAAGATTTTGGACGTTGGAGGGAGACTCCTCTGGTGTCGGGTTTACTTTGCCCTACACATTGATATTACGTGTTCATAAACCTGATTGGGAACCAGGTAGCACGTAAATTGAATTATAACAATAACAGTATAATAACCTGACTTTCTATCCTATGGGAAGCATCCCCTACAGAGTAACAGTGCGCAGATTAGAATGCTATCGAACAATCAGATGAGACAGACACCTTTAATAAGAGATACTCCCAATTGTCAATGCAGCTTATGGTCTAGAAGATGAAGAAACAAATATTAGAGACAGAGTGAGAGAACAAATGAAAGAAAATTGATTCAATGCATATTCCGTTATCCCTTCCTGTCATGTAAATGAAAGAAAACCACACTCCTTGCCAAATGACCTTCCAACCACCTAGAAAATAAAGGAAAACTATGCCCCACAGGTATCTTTATGCCATGCCGCCCATAACCACCGTAAACCGCCCTAAAAGACAGGAACCAAAAGGAATACAACGTCACCCATTTTGGCTTTTGCTCTCAAACTACATCTTCATGACCACTAGCTTAGGGCCTAAACGCCGCTCCTAAAAACCTTCCTAATCAACCTTCCCCACAACTTCTGAAACCCCCTCTCTAAAACGCATGTAAGCATTCCCACCTACTCCACAAGTAATTCATCAAAAAGTCATACTCATCTCCTCTTCATCTACCCACTCCTCATCAACATCCATAACCTCATCCACCCTCCCCTCCCCATCAACCAGCATCCCCACATTCCTGACATTCCACCCAAAATCCAACAAAAGCGCCCTCCCATCTTGGCTCGTAGCCACAACCCTCCGATAATCGCTCTTGGCGCTGAGAATCCAACTCGTCGTCCAATTGTCATACGTGCCGTATGTGACGCCCGTCTCATAATCCGCGACCCGGATACTCTGATCATAAGAGCCCGACACAACGCGTCCATTGTGGGCATCGAGGAACAAGCTACGAACAAGCCCGCCGTGCTTTTCGGATGTGTGGAGCAGTTGTCCCGTAAGGGCGTCGAATTTGTACACAACGTGGTCGTTGCCGCCTGCGAGAACGTATTTGGCGTCGTCGGAGAATTCTACGGCTGCGAGACCGCGGTCCTGAGATGGGAATTCCTTGATGCAAGACCCGGACTCCAGATTCCACAACTTTGCAACGCCATCGCCCGATGCAGATACGAGGAGGTTACCGCGGAGTTGGACGGCGTTGACGGGACCGCGGTGGCCAGTCAAGGTCTGCATGTGCTGGCCGGTGGCGCGGCTCCAGACGTTGATGGTGAGATCTTTGGAGCAGGAGATGATGTGCTTGTCATCGAGGCAGACGTCGAGCACGCCGGCCGAGTGTTTGCGGAGACGGTACAACGGTTTGTATTCGGAGCCTGTGATGTCCCACACGATGCAGGTGTGGTCGGAAGAACCGGTCACCATGATTTCGTCGTCGTACTGGAGGCAAAGAATGGATGCCTCGTGGAAGTCATGTGGGACGTGGTAGATGTCGTGACCTTCGGGAGTACCGTTGAGGGAGGCATGGTTGACAACTGTTTCTGCGCGGATTGCTAAGCTGTGGGGAGTGTTTGGAAGAGGTCGGTTGTTGGGTCCGCCAATGACTTTGATGCACTTGAATGTCTTCATATCCCAGACACGGATGGTCCGGTCTCGAGAGCCCGTGATGATCTTGTTCTCGTCAAACTGGCAGCAATATACAGAGTCCGTATGGCCATTGAGATAAATCGCACTAGGAGTACCGGCCTTCCAGCGGCGCTCAATCGTCTTTCGGACCTTGTACATTTGCTTCCAGTTTTGTCCAGGGGCAGGCTTGCCATTAATTCGCTTGCCGATTCCTGCACCACCCATCATGATTGGGGTTGGCGAGACGTGGATCTGTGGCTCGAACTTGCGTAAGAAGACGTTGCGCCAGACATGGCTCGAGGATGCGGCTTCGTTCCACGCGCTGGCTACCCTCTCTGCGATCACGAGGGAAGGTGCTTCAAGATTGGAAAGGATCATGGCCGAGAGTTCGGCAGGAAGATAGTTGATGGGGTCTGTTGTGGTTAGTTGGCTCCTTGAGGAGTCGGGGACGGATAGCCTACCTAGTCTCTTCTCCTGAACAGGCTCAACAGGAGTGGAGCAAGTCATTCCCACACCACTCTCGCTATCTTTTGTGACATCTTCCATACGAGAGCCTGCAAAAAATTCAGTTTCCAGAAACCGCTGGGTGTATTCTTCTTGGCGTTTCTGCAAGTTCAAGCGTTCGCTATTCGCCGCTGCAGCGGCCGCGCGTGCGGCGGACCCGGGTGGGGAAAGCATAGGATAGTTTGCAGGTATCGGCGCCGGCACCGGATTAAATCGAGCCGTTTCACCAGAGGGGCCTGATGCAGCAGGACGCCGTTGGCGGAGGCTGCTGAAACAGCGAAAGAAGGATTTCGAGGAAGTCGGTGCTTGTTCTTGGATTGTTGTGAAGACGGAATCTTGATGGTTGAGGTGAGGAGATTGTTCGTTGGTATAGCTTTCCTTGGACTTGAGTGTACTCGATGAAGAGGTGGATTCAGAAGCGAATGACGGGCGCCGAGACGACGACGTCGACAGCCGTCGGCGAATCTGTTTGTAGCTGCCAACGACGGCTTTGGATAGGGATTGTTTCGACGAGTGTGAATGTGACAACGACGAGGATGGTTCCCCCTCTTTCGCGCCTTCCTTCGAACACCCTACCATCGACCCCGTGTCTGAAACATCAATAGTCGACGCTTGTGAGAATGTCTGCGAAGCGGTTCGCTTCATGGTTGGATCCAACCGTGTGGAATTGGGGTTGTCGATTGCAGAAGAAGTCTTGGGTCGATGTGGGAGAAGGGAGGGTCGGTGATGCATTGGGGGCGATCGGAGCGTTTACGTAGAGGGAGAGGAACGATTAGGATGCCTCGAGGCGTTGGCGCGGTCGAGGATCCGAGAGAAAAGTTTGTGGAGGCAAAGTCCAGAGTGTGGTGAAATTGCAACGATTGAAAAGAAGACGGACGTGACGTTGCGGCTAGGAGGGTACGGGGATGTCGGATATGAGTGAATCAGGGAGCGCGCGTAAGGATGAACACAAAGCGATCAATGGTGACAAAGCGAAGTGAAGGACATAGGACAAATCGAACGACTAAAGTGAGTGCAGACAACGAGGAGGAGTGTGAGGTTTAAAGAACGAGAGGGTGGGCGGTTATTAGGGAGGGGTGGCGGAGGGCGGAAGAGATTTCGTGATGCGTGCTGAGTGCTGCGGTGTCCACCCCGTCTATTGAAGGAGCCCTGGCCCGCGATTACGGGGAAGACCGGGGGCTTTCGGCTGCTAAGAACCCCTAACTTTTTCTCAAAACATTTCCCCGTGCCAAATCTGTGCAAATTCAAAATAAACATCACGGCCAGCTAAGCCCTAGGCAGTTTCGGCGATGCGCAAAATTATAGGGACCGTTTAGGGGCGATCCGAGACCCTTCTAAGCCTTCCAACTGTTTGAGGGTTCAACGGCTCAGCGAGTCGCGACATCACAAACGCCAATAAAGTAAACGTCCACAGGTCGACCCAGCAACAACAATAACCAATCTTGAATACCATTTCATTCCGCAAACTAGGAACATCTAAGAAGAAAACACCCCATCGCGCATCGTCGTATTACATACACCTTACTTTATTCTCACGACATCACAGCTCCCAGCCTCTCACAACATCACCAACGCATTTCGCCTCACTATCGGTCAGATAACGACCTTCACCGCCTCGGATATCGCCTTTCTCTCCCGGTGCATAGCAACACAACAACGCAGCTGAATGCACGTCGCTCAACCACTCTGAACCACACATCCAAAGCAAAAAAGCCACACTCTCACAAATGACGTTCTCTGTCTTCAATTCGCCGCGACCAGATATACCAACCTGGTATATCCTCTTCTTCCTTTACATCGAACCCCTCAGCACCATCATCGGCGCATATTACGCCTACCTCCGCCAACATGAATACTTATTCCTAACACATGCTGCAACATCACCCCTCTCCCCCTCTTCCATACCCCTAGGTACATCCATCGTCCTTTCCCAGCTCGCAAACCTCTACTTTTGCTTCACCCTCAACGAAGCTTTGGTCTTACGCTGCACCAACGATCTAAAAGTCTGGAAAACTTTCGTGTTTTGTCTCCTGATCGCCGATTTCGGACATTTGTATAGTGTGGCCCCAGTCGGTCACTACGTCTACTGGAAATTCTGGGTTTGGAATGCTATTGACTGGGGCAATGTAGGCTTCGTCTATGTAGGCGCTCTCACACGCATCACCCTACTTTGCGGAGTTGGGTTCGATGGTGATCAGTCCGCCGTGAAAGAGCTGGGGAGGAAGAAGAGGTGAAAAACAAGGCTGATTCACAATCTTGACTTTTGGAATTGGGATTGTGAGATTCTTGCAAGGCGCACTCTCCCGGAGTATCGGAGGGTGTGGCGCTGTGCAACAAAACTCCGGTGAGGGAAGGGATCAAGGGTTTGTTTGAAGGTTCGGGTTGGATGCCGAGTGAACAGCCCCCAAACCGGCATGATCTGTTGAGGGGATGCAAATGCGGACGGATGAAAAAGGAAGGTTTAATAGCGGCCAACCAAAACTTTGGAAAACCCTCAACATTTTCAATTGGTCATGCTTTAAGAGGATTTTGTTTCGAGCGCGAGACCCTTTATTCGGCTGGGATTGCCTTTCCAGGGATTGGTCCCCAGATTTAGACCTTCACTAGAAGGGGAAGTATTGCGCTCACCAGGAACAAGGGTCTTTTGGTAAGCTCAATATCATCAAGGCTGTCTTGCGATCAACCACTCGAGGTTTCCGCGGCCGGCTCTACATAGCTGCGTTGTTCATCTTCACCGGTCGGTTTAAGCAAAAGGATCGCTAAGGAGTCGTTCTCGATAATGAAAGTATTGACCGCACAATATACCTTGTTACCAGTTTTGTTTAAGAGAAAAGAGAAGAAAGCTCTTCTATATACAGGGATAAGACTATCGGACTGCGATCCTTGTATGTAGGATACATTTTACTATGTAACTACCGTTATTGTCGTTAGAGATATATGTACAAGTAGTTTGTTTACGCTTCTCCTAAACACGATAGATAAGAAAACAGTTCATAATTTCTACTTAAATTTAGTATCAGAACTTAACCCCCCTACTCCTAATAGAAACTTATCCCTCTATCTTTTAATATAATTTTGCGTGTCTAAATCCCGCGCAAGCTTTACTTACTGTGCTATTACAGCAGTTAGGGGAAGGTCAGTAGTCAGGTAGGGCCTAGTGCGACCCTAGGATCGAATAAGAATATGTGATATTCGCTGCAGGTTATAAGAGGTTCTCTAATCAAAGAATGTCCAATCAATGTCAGAGAGTGAACAGCTCTTTTTCTTCATTATCGTAATCGTGGTATCTTGTTCTCCTCTTAGTATGTAATCCCAAACTCCGAATCCGAGGCAATATCAAGCCCGGTCTTCTTTTCCATTTGACACATATCATGTGTCTAGAGAATTCGCTGGGTCTCTAGACAATCACCCAGCGATTCTCCCCACACCTACAACCGACCAAAACGCCTCCTCCCTCTTCACCTTATCCCCCTTTCCCCTATCCTCCCCAACCACCCTCTCTTCCCCCATAGCATCCGACTCAAACTCCAGTCTCACAAAAATCGGAATCTCCAGCACATCATCATCCACTCCCAACTCTTCATCCTCATCATCCACCCAACCCAGATGTCCGTCATTCTCCGCGACGCCGCCCCTATCACTCGAAAAACTACTTGACAAATCACTCGGCCTTTGCCTCTCATCCAGAAACCCCGGCAAAACCTCCATTACAATACTCGTCCAATTCCGCCCCTTATCCCACACCTTCCCCGCTTCGATGCCAGATTGAATTTGGCCGTCTGGACCTACGACGCTGCCGCGCCGGATGGGCGTTATGGTGGACGACATGGCGTCATCCCAGACGTCCGTGTTGGCGCCGATTTCAAATTGCGGGCAAAGGATTGTGACGCGGGAATGGACTTTACCGGGAGTGGTGCTGGGTGTGGCAAGGGTAACGCGGATGGGGTCGAAGAGGGGGTTTGTTAGGGTGAGGAGGAAGTGTGTTGGGATGCCGGGTTTTAGGTGGTCATAATCAAAGGGTGGTTGGATGGGGAGGGGGGTGAGGATGCTGGAGCCAAAGGTGGGTTGTGGTGTTGAAGCTGGAGGTGGGAGAGCGCGGAGGTGCAGCTTTGGGATGTGGTTCAGAGCTAGGAGTTTGATTTTGTAACGCGTTGAGGTTATTTTGGCTTCGGGCTTTGAAAGAATGTGGCGGCAGTTGCGGCAGCGTTTGCCACGCTTTGTTCGGAGGAGCGTGGCTATGGGGCGGAGTTCGGAGGTGAAGCGAATGTTAGGATTTGGTTGAGCATGTTTTTGAGCAGGAGAGAGGGTGATTGACCAACCCTCTCTTCGGATGCGGTCGATGGCGTCGGAGTCCGTGGTCGAGTCATGTAATGTGAGGCCTTCAAACGTGGAAGCTGCTTCCCGCATGGGTGTTGGTTTCTCGCGCTTTGTCTTTTTTGAACTCGTACTAGTATACATGTTCATGATCCTAGAGAAGGAAGACGGCGAACTGAAATCTAGATCGTGGGGTGAAAAAGGGCTGGACGTAGTGCTGGCCTGGATTTGTCCCTTATAGAATGATGCTAGAGCGGCGAAGGTGTCATCGGGTGATGGTTCGGGATCCACGTCATGAGAGACATTAATTTCGGGTATATCATCCTTCCTCTTCCACTCCGACTCTCGTCGTCGCTCCCGCTCTTTCTCTCGTTCTTTAGGGGTGGGAATTGGTTTGCCCCCGTTTGCTATGCGTTGCAGCTGGTGGGTGATTTGTGTGTGCCTTTCAAACTCAATACCGATCTCAATCGTACTCCAATGACAGTAGTTGCAATAGAGGTAGAATGGGCCATTCCCATCATCCTCAGAGGGGTCCTTTGGTAACTCGTTGACCGTCATCGGTGATATGCATACTGGGCAGTTGTAACAGTTTCTCGCACATCTATGTAAAACTGTCAGCTACTGTACTTAAGGTATACTCCAAGTTTATATCTCCAGCGTGCAACCCACCGGAGGACTATTACCTATTACCCTCACTCTTGACCAAGCTACTGGGAACTTCAAAGAGACAACTCGGACAATACCAATTCAACGTCTCCTCTATAACACATCTTGAGCAACGTATTTGTTGGCAATCTTCGCAGTATAGTAGGTGCTCCAGAGGGTATAGGGAATAGTTCGAGCGGGGATTTCGGGGGTCAAAGGTTCGCTCGTCTTCGTCGTCAGCTGGCGGGGGTTGAGAGGAGCGTTTGGCAGAAACTTTAGTTTTGGAATCATAGCAGTCGCATACATAGTACGTATACGGGAAAGGTTGCGCCATGGCGTCTGAGGCGAGAAGGCGGTGACAAAGTCGTGATGTTGAGGTAGATAACTATATGATGACCTCGGAAAAAGGTAATGCCGAAAGCTTCCCCAGATTATTGCTGCTCTAGACGTCACTCGAAAAAGCTCCAGATTTCGAAGGCAGCTTTCTGGATTGTCCTCATTCTTCAATTGGCGTTGTAAATATATCACGCTTACTTCCCTGAAAAGATGAACCCATTTTCCATTAGATCTTTCATCACCCCACTATCGCGTCGTTTGGTCCCGTTACGGTCAACACGACGGTATGCAGTTCAAGCTCCGGGAGCTCCCACCATGGAGATTTTCAGTCAACGGCAAAAATGGATGCAAAAGGAGAGGGCAGCATCAGATACAGAGCATAGCCGGAATGTTGACTATCTCAGAGACGAGGTTGCGTCGAGGTTATGTGAACGGGTATTGGTACGTCGTTATGAACTATCGATTATTCCGAGCTAATGTAGTTGTAGGATATAAACCGCCATTTCGACCATGTTCTCGACCTAGGCGCGAACGCATGTAATATCGCTCGCATGATGACCCTTCCTTCTCCCGATTCACCCGATGCCGGACCTCGAAATAGTCGCATATCGAAGATGACGGCCGCGGACTCATCACGGACATTTCTTTACAGAGACGCGGACCTACCGTTTAATAAGGAGATGGATATTGAGCGCCAGGTCTTGACTGCCTCAGAAACTCTTCCCTTTGATGCAAACACATTCGATGCTGTTCTTAGCAGTCTTAGTTTACACTGGATCAACGACTTGCCCTCCGTTCTATCCCAGATTAACAACATCCTCAAGCCCGATTGTCCCTTCATAGGTGTTATGATGGGTGGTGACTCACTTTATGAGCTAAGAACGTCCCTTCAATTGGCTGAGATGGAAAGAAGAGGTGGAGTTTCGACCCGTACTTCACCCTTAGCGGACGTCCGAGATGTTGGTGGCTTGTTGCAACGCGCCGGCTTCAACCTTCTTACTGTTGATGTTGATGATATCGTGGTTGACTTTCCTAACATGTTCGCACTCATGCGAGATTTGCAGGCTATGGGCGAGTCAAATGCCGTGTTGACGAGGGAAAAAGGGCCGATACAACGAGACGTTCTCCTTGCTGCTGAAGGAATCTATCGTGAACTGCATGGAAATGAGGACGGGACTCTTCCTGCAACATTCCGATTAATTTACATGATTGGGTGGAAACCGAGCCCGAACCAGGCGAAGCCTTTGGAAAGGGGGACCGGCATGTTCAGTATTAAGGATTATTTGGAAAAGAATGGAGAGGGGAAAGACAAATAAGTAAAAGAACTGTGTACCCGACTTATTCGACTCCCATTAAGGACAACTGATCAGACCATATGTACTACCTCAAACCAGAGGGTGCACAGGGGAGATGCCTTATTTACGAATTCAAAGGGGGCATTCCAGAAGCCTGTCCCACAGATAATTTTTGAGATCGGTTTTGAGGTGATCCTACTCTTCGAAAAGAATGAGGAAATATTTAGCTATTAAATCAATTTTGAACAAGTAATATGCGGCATGCATATATATATTCTACTTCCACTGTGTTAATAGAACAGGTAAGCGAGCCGTGAATTGGTTTATTACCGTAAACTCCGCGATCTTCAGATCTTCACCCTATTTATTGAACATAAGCCCTCATGCGGCCCGTGCATGCCTAGAACTTTTATCCAGGTGAATCCGATCCGAGAGAGAGGGGGTTGAAGCTAAAAAATAGGTGAAATCCAACGGTTCTTGAACCCTTAATCCATCAATCATACACCTGAATCTAACATTCCTTTAACTTCATCAGAGTACGTATCGTGCAATAGCGGAAGTCACAATAAACTGCAGCTTCCCAACAACACAAGCACAAGTTTCCAATTGCCCTAAACGTTCCATAGCAGAAACTATTACCTTCTTTGTTTCCATATTTTCTCCTTTGTCATCTTTGGACAGCCCTTTCACTCTTATTCCTCACCCTAACCTGATTTTGGACTCTCCAAAATCCTTTACCTTTGCGAGTAAACAGCTTACCTATGTCTACTCTAAACCTCGCCCCGGACTTAACGCGACCTGATTACATTGTCCTCCAACGCCTCGCCAAAGACTTTCAACCTTTAGACCCAAACTCGAACCACAGCCAAGACAACGGCATCGATGCAGATATCAAACAACTATCGGCCCTGAACGACTCCTCTCATAAACAATTCGAGCCTACCGTCTTCGTAACCTGGGACCTCTCAGACCTGCGCCTGCGCTTCCCTACCTTCACCAAATATGTCCTCAAGCCCTATATAGAATGGGGCCGTACTGTAGTCCGCGCCGAAACAGACGTGGTCATGCTCACCCATCTCATTCTCTATTTCACAACGCTGGTGCCTAGTGCGATTTACTTGTTCTATCAGTTTGCGTGGTGGCATGGGGTGGCCCATTGGGTTATGCAGAGTTATTATGTTGGCACTTATACGCTTATGATGCATCAGCATATTCATATGCGGGGGATTCTGGCACCGAAGTACAAGGTTTTCGATCGGCTGTTTCCGTATATTACGGATCCCTTGATGGGGCATACGTGGAACTCGTATTTCTACCATCACGTTAAACATCACCACGTCGAAGCCAATGGGCCGGATGACCTCTCCTCAACAATCCGCTACCAACGTGACGAACTCTCCGAATTTTTGAAGTACCTCGGTCGTTTCTTCTTTTTGGTGTGGTTCGATTTGCCGTGTTACTTCCTCCGGAAAAACCAACCCGTCAACGCCTTGAAAGCCGGGGGCTGGGAAATTGGAACCTTGGTCTCCATCGCTACTTTGGCATGGTATAATTTCCGTCCGACATTGTTCACTCTTATATTGCCGCTATTCTTCTTGCGAATCGGATTAATGGTCGGCAACTGGGGTCAACACGCTTTTGTGGATGAGGAGGATCCGAATTCTGATTTCAGGTCTAGTATCACGCTTATCGACGTCGCCGTAAGTATTACTTTTCAATCCTCCATGATACATTGTGTCCTTATTCCATCGCTTCCCGCGTTTATATTCCCCCCCCCCGCCCCACCTCTAACAACCCCCTTTATCATGATTGATCCCAGTCTTAACATACCCTTTTAGTCCAACCGCTACTGCTACAACGACGGCTATCACACCTCGCACCACCTAAACCCGCTGCGCCACTGGCGCGAGCATCCTGTCGCTTTCCTGAAACAAAAAGACACCTATGCAAACGAAAAAGCGCTTGTGTTCTATAACATCGATTATATCATGGTGACGGTGAGTCTTCTGCGGAAGGACTATATGCGGTTGGCGAGGTGCTTGGTGCCGATGGGTGACCAGGTGGGTATGACGTTGGAGGAGAGGGCAGAGATGTTAAGGGGGAAGACGAGAGCGTTTGGGGAGGAGGAGGTTAGGAGGGGGTTTGGGAAGGCAGAGTGAAGAATGGGGTGGGTTAAGAGAGGGTTTGGGTACGACTGTCTTGTTTGCGTGGCATGGGTTGGTGAAAGAAGAGTATTCCTAATATACTCACTGCCTGTGTACATATCCACAACGGATGGGGGGTCCATTATACGGAGCTCAATCGCACGGTTCCATATACCTTCGTCTCCTTGGGCAATAAAAGTTATTTTCAATTCTGGGTAGATTCCAGTCATTGCTTCAGTCACTTAATCCTACTAAGTCTTGAAAAGCACACTTCTAGGCAGCGAAATTTCAGCGATTGAGCTTAGATTTACAGAAACCTTAAGCTTGAGCTACAATTCCAACTATCAGTTAATCTTAGATTTATAAAAACCTTAAGCTGCTTACCTTAACGCCAACCTCAATGCGAACCGGATACCGAATTCGATATTTACCGCAATGCCAACCTCCACCTCTGATCCCCATCTCAATATAACTCCAGTATCAACCCCAACCCCGACCATGGCTCAAACTCTTCCACCCTACCCTACCCCTCTCTGCTCATAAACTATTGGAGGAGTGGGAGGGATCGATTCACGCTACCAATCCGGTCTTCATGATGGGTAGAATAGCCTCTCAGCTAGTTGCTACAGGCTCTGAGAGGGGCGGGAAATCGAAATTTATTCGGCCAGGCAATTGCGAGTGGAGTACAGTTATCCACCCGCAATCAACGCGAGCAAGTACGCGTTTCCGCTCTTTACCATCTTTGCCGGCAAGAACAACATTAATACCCGGTACGTGGACCCCTCTGGTAGGGAGGACTGGGTTATTGCTCTCAGCGCCGACAGCTGGACGACAAATGAGTTTCTAGTCAAGTGGTTAAAGCTCTTGAACGCATGAAAGCAAGAACTTTGGTGCCCTTTATCCTATGTAGAAGCTTTGAGATAACAACACTCCGGTAGACGCGATACCAGTCCGTTACTTTACAAAGTAAGGGAGCAGGAACGACAGATTAATCGAGTGTTAAAGAAAGAGGATTGACAACATGCCATGGATGCGATGCTCAACTTCAAAATATAGGCATGTTGATTCGTATTATTCACTCACTTTCACGAACATCGCAAAAGCGCACACATAGTTTATGGGGTTTCAAGTCTTCTTCGCATTCAACCCCAATATCGCTCTCCTCCCAGCAACCCCTTTCTATAAATCATATGCAAACGCAATATCAAAGTAAGAACACAAATCCGCCAAACCCATACCAGGGTCATTCCATAATTGATCAAAAGGAAAAAGCGGCCCCCTATGAGCTCAAGGGGCGGGTATAGTTTTCCATCCAAGTATGACTCGACCTCCATCCATCCATGCAATTGGGTAGAAATCAAGGAAACCCATAAACCATAGCGCATCAGTATGGAAAGAGCCTCCCTTCAAAGTAGCCGCCACTACCGGGTCTCGAAAATGGTGGTAGGTAATACAAGATTATTCGAAAAGAACCCGAGACTGACCAAGTACCCCAGCTATCTTATTTCCCCCGCCAAAAAGCTCCATTCGATCCCTTTACATTTCAACCCCTTAAGACCCATCTCCGAACTCCTCCCATCTCTCCAAATGCGCATTAAAAAATGCACCCGCCCCCTCCCCTTCTCCATAAAAACACATCCGCGGATCCGTATCCAGCACATTCCAATCAAAATTCATACCCTGCAAATCTGCACTCAACTTCACATCCAACGGCACATCCGTACTGCCTCCCTGGATAGCAAGCCAAGCATCCGGGACACTTGCGTCAGTGACAGTGAGGTCGATCATAAGATTGTCGTTCTCAGAGACGTCGGATTGGCGTGTAGACGGAGTATCTTTAGAAGATGATTCGGGTGTGTCGATAGCTGGAGAGCTGGAACGCAGCATCCAAGAATAGTCGTCTTCTTTGAGATCCAGAACGGTAAACGGTTTCCCCTCATCTAGCCTGGTAAAGGGATCGTCATTCGAATCTTCGAGGAGAGATGACAAAGGATGCGGCAAGTCCTCTTTTGGTTTCTCGGCATGTTGGGCCACGATACTCTCAGGAACCCTAGACAGTGGCTTCGATGTGCTGTTCGGGGTGGCTCGAGTAAGAGAGCCCGTATTGGGAGTACCTGTTTTGGTCCCAAGCTGCGGAGTTTTGAGCAGATTCGTCGAGGGCGACCCTTTGGCCGTTCCAGCTTGTGCAGTCACACGGGGGACTGCCGAATTCGCAGGTAATCTAGCAGGCTGAGGTGCTGCCTTCGCTCCGCTATTGACAACAGACCCTTGATCTTGTCCCCGCAGCTGCTCGGTAGTGGGATCGATGTCCAGAGAGTCGGCCAATGCATCAAGAGAGAACTGTAGTGGATCTTCGATCGTGGCGTGTGCTTCCTTGACATGAGCATCCAATTCAGCTTGTGTCTCGAATCCTCGAAAACTGAAGTCACAGGTGCTATCCGTGCACTTGAAAGTGGGGGCGGGCTTTTGCTCAACAGGCTGCTGCAATCTTCGAACATCAGGTGACGCAGGCTTCCCAGGAACAGCACGCGGCGATGCTGTTTCCGTAGGCGGTTTGATTTGGCTGGCGCCTGGGTCCAGTTTCTGCCTTTTGTGCTTGTTCGGAAGGCGTAAATCATCAGGCTTAATACCAGACTCGCGCAGATACGTCGGTGTACCACTAGGCGACTGAGCACCAAGCTGGTAGGAGGGCCTACCGGTGGTTGGAGCATGAGTGGGATTGAAATTCTGCTGCCGCTGATTGGTGGTTTGCTGTTGAACAAGCCTCAAATTCTCGGCGTTCAGTTGGGCCGGTTTTCCTGGGTACGGCCCATGAGGCTGCAACTGTTGTGCATTGATTTGCGCTGATCGTTGAGATGCCCTCGCTGCTTGTAATATTCTTTGAACGAAGCTCGAGACTGTGCCAATACGGCTTATGAATTCCTCTTCCGGCATAGTGACTTGATCGAAGAGAGTCTGGTCCTTGGGGTTGAATTGCCGGTAAAGGTCTACTCGAAATCCATAGAGATCTTTCGCAGACTTGGGATCTCCCCAACCAATCTCGAAGAACGGAATAGCCGTATCGAGCTTAGGGCCCCACATATCTCTTGCCCGATGGATTGCTTGTTGCATTCGTGCCCGCGCTTCAGGGGAAAGGTGAACAGGTGGACGTGTGGGAACCCTCTGCTCCGCCTCCATTATCATCTGCTGGAAATGCTGTTGGCCTGCTGGCGACCTTATCCTAGCCATAATCTCCTCTGTACTGCGTTGAAGTCTCTGCGTCTGCAGTTGTTGAACTCCTGGTTGGGGCTTGTTGGACAACTCTTGGGCCTTGAGCAGCCCCTCGCGGACCTTGGGGTGTTGTTGCGGTGTTGTGCTGGCTACCTGTTGTGGTATGAGGTTGGACACTCCTTGTTGAGATCTGGACTGCACCATAGGGGGTGCCTGAGGGGCAGCATTTTGTGTTGATGCTCCCCCGCTATTGCCGCCGTTGGCCTCCTCATTCGCACGCTTGGTGCCCTGCTTTAAGTTGTTCTGGGGGACTTGCGGTGCTGGCTTAGGCGGTTGTCCAGCCTTGCTCATAGGTTTGGTCATAGGAACAGGCTGGCTTGGCGGCTGTTGTGCTGGGGCCCGCAGCTGTGCTGCTTGCGGAGCCATCACTGGTTGTTGCATCTGGTTTCCTACCATCTGTCTCTGTCTCATCCTTATGATGTGTGTCCTGATCTGCTCGTCCGTCACTCCTTGCTGGTGGCTCGCTTCAAGCCGTTGTCTGAATAGTGCCACTTCCTGCGGATTGACATGATGGAGGCCCAAGGGCATTCCTGGCTGTTGCTGCGGCCCGGGTCGAGGGCCTTGTACTGGAGGCATCCCTGGAGCCATCTGGGCTTGCGGCGCCTGATTGACGGGGTTGTTCTGGGGCAGGACTCCCTGAACATTCATTGCCCTCTGAGAATTTTGTTGTTGTCTAAGCTGCAGAAAATGCATAGCTTGGACCCTCAAAAGCCTGTTCACGTCGAGGTCGGTCCCGGAGTTTTGGCTCACCCATTGCTTCAACTGAGCCCAATTCTCCACCTCAGAAGGTATTTGCTGCCTCTGATGAGCACTGAGCGCACCAGGCGGAACGGGGTGATTATCAATCGCCTGAACAATCCGAGGATTTGTCCGCAATAAGTGTTCGGCTTGCTCCTGCATTATTTGCCGTTGTACATTCGCATTGGGAGCCATCATCTGCGGCCCATTTGGCATTTGCTGGCCAGGCATCATTTGCGATTGGCGGTTCAAGTTATTCATATTGGAGCCACTCCCCATTTGAGCAGGGGCCATGCCCAACTGTAGGGCTTGGGCCTGATTCAACTGAGCATTTGGCTGCCCCATCTGTGTCTGTATGGCATTGGGAACCATGCCTATCTTGCGGTTAGCGAGGTGTTGCTGTAAAATATTGCGGAATTGAGGTTCGGGAAGCTGCAAAAGATGTTGTTTGAGATCATCTGCGAACTGTGCGGGCATCATACTTAGCCGATCCTGCTGAGTCAACGGCTGTGACTGAGACATGAGAGCAACCCGTTGAGCTTGCTGGGCCTGGAAGATCTGTGCCGCGACCTGTGGGTCCAGATGGGATTGAGCTTGTGGAGTCATCTGGGGAACATGCACACGCGGTCCTTGTTGAGGAGTCGAAGGTCCCTGTGGGCCTGGGGGGACCATTGGCCGAGTGAGCATGGCCATCGCTGGGCTTTGCTGTGTGCCTGGCGGGACATTGAGACTGCCGATATGCTGGCGATTGAGCATTTGCTGAGTCCCTTGGCCTTGAGCAGCAGCCTGAGCAACGGCCTGAGCTTGAGCCTGTCTCTGGGCTTGCAGGCGAGCATAAGTCTGCCGCTGAGCGATTGCATCGGGTGATTGCCCAGCCTGAGGGTTCTGCCCAGGAAATCCCATCATCTGCGCCCCCACGGCATTGTTGCTTGCGGGAACAACCGTCTGGCCTTGATCCTGGACACGAAGCGCTTCGCGTTGCTGATTGGCTATTTGGGTCATGTCAAAATCTTGACCACCGTTCATGAGACCTGCTTGGCGTTGGTTCATATTGGAGGCCTGATTTGCCATTGCATTTTGCTGTCCAGCCCGCTGCATTTGTTGCATTTGTTGCATTTGTTGCATTATACTCTGACCTTGACCGCTCTTCATTTGCTGTTGGAGACGATTTCGGCAGATGAAAACCACTGGGTCGAGCCCAGTTTGTTGTTTTATGCGCTCTCGCTGTTCGAGGGTGAGTCTTGCCGCTTCTCGTTGCGTCTGCGCCACAAACTCCGGGCCCATCATCTGCATATATTTAAGTGTGAAGTCGTTCAGGCTTTTGTCCTCGAGGCCCGGGATTGGTCCAGGCTGCTGGGGAGGGCGCTGATTGGTTTGCTGGGGCGTGTTCCGCTGTTGGGCGCCGGCCATGTTTGCACCGTTCATTGCAACATTCATTCCCATCGACGATGTATTTTGAACCATTGGGATTGGGGATGCTTGCATCGGCCGTTGTAACTGAGGATTCGGAAAGTTTTGTTGAAGCTGTTGGGTAGGGTTTGGTCTTGGGTTGGACATGCCCGGCTGGCCGACCATTCCCATTTGCGCAGAATTTATAATAGGTGGTTGTTGTCCACGCTGCTGTCGACCTTGGTGCATCTGGACAAAGTGTCGCTTGATAGAAGCCAAATAGTCCTCTTTCGACTGGTTGCTCATAAAATGTTTAATTTCGAAGTTGACAGAGGTCCTCATGGCGTCCATATCCGGGACCTCGGGTTTGATGAGTTTGTACTGAGTGAAGAATTGAAGGGCTTGTTGGGCACGTTCTTCAGCAGACACTGTTTGCTGCCAAGCTGCGTTCACCTGCGTCTGACGGCCACGGTAGAAGCTTACGAAGGTTTGTATGGACGTGCCCCCTCCGCGTGGCGCCATGTTGGGAACGTTTGGAGCGTTTGGCCCGTTCATGGCTGCGGATTTTCTTAAGGGTTGAGGTGAAGTTCGTCCAAGAGTGAATACTGGGGTGCTGACCCAAAAGTAGCAGGTCTCAGTTAGACAAACTTGGGGCGAGTGAGAGTGTGCGTTGTTGGTCGCTCGAGACTAAAAGGTGTAGAGTGATGAGGGGGGGGGGCCGTGGTGACGTGCTGGATATTGGCGGGTCAACCTGTGACAAAGGGAGAGCTCTCAGTGAGAGCATTCACGACGTATCGGCATTCGTAAAGGCGTTGCAGAATGGGGTGAGGAAGGAGGGAAGGTAAACGGTGCGCAGTGGTGAATATAGAGGGCGGCCGAGCGAAACGAGGCGAAGTGCTGTCACGACTGTATGCGTAGCGGACCGGGCTCTTGGTAGAAAATCGCCCTGGGACAGAGCGGTGTAAAAAGTGCGTATCAATCCAAATGTGGATTTCAAAGAAAAGAGATAAGAGGTGCCGCGGTGAGGAAAAATGCGGCGGTAAAGATGGATGAAAAGTTTGGTTGTGTGAGGGGAGTCGTGTTGGATGGGAGTTGGATTGTGATGAGAGGAGGGCCGGGGGAGATCACTCTGATCCCCAAGACGAGCGAGGGACGAGGGGAGTCTGTGCGCCACAGGCTGCAGGGTCACCAGGCGCTGCACTAAATTGTGAGCGCTTCCAGGGTCCGAGCTGATCAGTATGTGAAGCCTCCCACGTCTTCTAACCAGGCCCTAAACAATATCCAAATACCCAAACCCTTCGAATAAACATATTCTTCACTATTAAACCCCCCTTTCTTCATGAATCGTGTCGAAAGAAGAGTTTTCATTTTATCGCTGGTCAATATCACCTGGTGGAGCTTGCAGCCTAGCCTTGAGGTTATCCCCCCATCATCCTTCTCCCCTCCAGCCCTTTTCCGCTGACGGTGGATCGGATTCCGTGCTGTCAGCAAACTGCGGAGAACAACGGGGCGAAGTGTTTAAACGGACTCTTTATTTGAATCTGTTCGGAATATTTCTTCAACACTTATTCTATCACAAGTATCTGGCTGTTCCCATGCACTTCTCTACTTCTCCCTTTCTTGTTTAGAATCGATAACCCGCCACACTTTTTTTTTAAATTTTTTTTTTTTCGGGTTTTGCGGCCATATTTCCAATTTCGCCTTTCTATACTCTGGTTTTCTTGGGAGACGGTATCGATTGGCAACGCTTGATTATAGATATACCGCAAGAGGCTGCCTGCGCAACCCAAACTACGCCACGATCCACGTCTTGTGTACTGTACAACCATAACATTCAAGTCGGCGATTGTGGACATCGGATCTAGAAATGTGCAGGATCGGCTGCATAGTCACTGTAGCCGTGATAATGGTTTATTTGAATACTTCATTTAAGCAAATACTCTAATTCATTAGGAGCAAGCGCTCCCCTCCCCCCCCCGCGAAGGCCCTATATTGTCCCCATACCAAATACACTAAACACCAAAGACACTGGTATCTCTCTCTTCCCCATAACCTCTTCACCACCTCCCCCACCCACCCCCTACAACCGCCACAGCCCCCCACATATACACCAAATTCCTCACCACACTCCCCATCTCCCTTGACCCCTCAACTGCCTCGTTCCACCCCTTCACAAACGGGACCTTCACTTTCTGAGCCCAGAATCTCTTCATATGCGTCTCAGCTGCGAACAGGGCGGCTGCATTGAGGAGCGCTGGGATGATGGTGTGTTTGGAGAGGGAGGGTAAGGGAGAGGAGGAGGATGGGGAAGAGGAGGAGATGAGGAGGAGGTAGAGAGATGTTAGGAGGGAGATTGAAATCTGGGAATAGATTAGTATTATGCTGTTTCCATTTCTACTCGTGTGTTGTCGAAGGCATTGGAGCTGGGTAGGGTATTAAATGGAAGCATACCGTAACAGCAGCAGCCCCTTGAGTCGTCTGAGTCGTCCTCAACTGCTCCGCCACCGTCTCCGACCACTCCGCCGCCGTCTTGGTCTGACTCTCATAGCGTTGTAGTCTTGTGATGTTTTTGTAACTCAGGTAGAGCCCGTATATGGAGCAGCCGAAGACGGGAAGCAGGAGAGGGTTAGTTGATGATGGTAACATAGGCATTGTGGCTGCAAGTTGTGCCTAGTAGATTCCGTGCTCCGAGTGGTACTCTGCTTATAGAATGTATTGATTGCAAAGATTTAAAACGATGTTTGGTGTTCACGTGTTGGTGTTCACGTGTTGGCGTTCACGATGCTGGTGTTCACGATGTTGTTGATCATGATAGACGGCGAAGAGTCGAGATGCATCGATCGACTTAGTGGCTTGCGAACTGTGGAGCACGGGTCTGTACGTCATTGCTCTTGGCTTGCATTAAGTAATCTGCACGAGTCAGTTCCTGAGCTTCTCAATACTCTTATGACAAGCCAACCAACTCTATTTTTCTTACCCCACCAAAAACATCCTCACAGTGGTCTCACCCGTGGTCATCCCTCCTAACACCCGCTCCAAATCACTTTCAATTGAGCACACATCAGTCACTCCTCAAAACCGTCTCAGCTGCTAGAAATTCCCAATGCCGACCGAGCTCCAACATCTAGACCCCTCCTCCCTCGGCCAAAAGTCTTATTGGGACACCGCGTACGAGCGCGAAATAGAAAACTTTGCCGATACCGCGGATGAGGGTACTGTGTGGTTTGCAGACGCGGACGCCGAAGAGCGCGTCCTCAGCTTCCTAGAAGATCTATCAGACGAGGGTGAATTGATAAAAGAGATCATGGATGATGACGAGAGCGCAAACAATGCAACGAGTTTCCTAGACCTTGGAACAGGCAATGGCCATTTGTTATTTGAGCTCCGGGAAGCAGGCTGGATGGGGAAGTTGGTGGGTGTGGATTATTCGGCGAAGAGCGTTGCGCTAGCGAAACAGATCCGCGATTCAAAAGATGAGGAGTGTGGGGATATTCAGTTCGAAGAATTTGATCTATTGAAGCAGGACGCTGGGGAATGGTCACCAGAGGGTGGTTTTGATGTTGTACTGGATAAGGGGACGTTTGATGCCATCTGTCTTAGCGAGGAGACGGATGCTGAAGGGAGGAGGATATGTGAAGGGTATAGAGAACGAGTAGAGAAGTTGGTCAAATCGGATGGTAGATTTCTAGTCACGAGCTGCAACTGGACCAGCGACGAAATAAAAGGTTGGTTTGACCGTGAGAGCGGTGGACAAGGAAAAGATGGAAAATTCGTTTTTGAGCGTGCGGTGAAATACCCAAGTTTTACGTTTGGAGGAGTGGAAGGACAGAAGGTTGCTTCCCTGTGTTTTAAGAGGGTGTGAATGCGGATTGTTAGAAGACATGAAAGATAAAGATACTGAATCAATTATGTTCACGGGTATGTGGCATATGTGATGATGAGGTTCCTCGGGGCTTGACCATGGGTGGAAGTAGGGTCAGTAAGAGCTTGAGAATGAGTCGCTGTGGGGGATTAGTTCGAGGTTGCGGAGGAGGCAGCAGTCATAGAGAGAGGATTGTTACCTACCTACCTAGGTAGGCATGGATCAGAATACGAAGTCGCTATTGAGTAGAAACCCTATTCGGAAGTCACAAGCAGCTAAGACAAACCTCAGTATCAACCACGAGGCATAACAGACCACATTTCCAAAATTAAATCCTAGCATTGAACTCCTGGAGATCGATAAAGCGTAGTCCGGCAAACCGACCCGTCCAGCTTTCTATGACCTTCCGGAACCATCCCTCCCCGTCATGACAGACATCACAGTGTACGGGCCTAAATATATACATGAACGTAGAGTTAAAACAGAAGGAAAAGGAGAAGCCACAAGCATTGAACATTCGTGGCATAGGGTATGAGGGCAGAATGGAGAACGGTACACGGCAGTTGCGAATGCAGCTTGCGTGGTGGATAGGATAAACAGAAGCAACAGATACATGAGATGTCGAGGTATAGGAAAAGACATTAGACTGTTGTTCAGCAAACCGTTTGAAAATTGCGGCTGCAATTAGGGTGCAGAAAGTGGATCATGCAAGGAGTGACAATAACTTTTGGAACAGGAAAAAGTAATAGCTGGGCCTGTTATACAAGCAGACCTCGCAGCCGTAAATGCGAAAACAGATTGGACCGTTTCTGCACATGCATACGTGCAGCGGGTGAGAGAAAAAAGCCAACACAGTGATGAAGAGAAAAAGTACAGCACGTGATGTGCTCTTCACACATCCTCCGTGAACTTCGAGCTTACTCTCGAGCCATCGAAACTCGGATGACTCCGTCCTAGCGTTCCCCTCGGCGACGGCGTGCCCCTGGGTGGGCTTTGCGGCGCCCTAAAATAGGATCCTTTCTCTTTGTCACTGCCGCCCATTTCCTTGTGAATGGCTCCGTACTCTTTTTGGCTGTCTCCAACCTCTTTTGAGCGGCCTCCCATTTCCTTTTGGTTGGCCCCAAAAGGTGGAACATCGTCCGGATGGTGTATTACGGGCGTTCGGGCTGGACTAGGCATGATTCTCTCCTTCGTACCCATGGTTCCAGCAGCACTACCAAGTTGTCCGGTATGTGTGGATCCAGGTAGGGCTCCTGGTCCGCCGTAGAAACCGCTGTCATCACGATAGAATGAAGATCCTGATAGGGCACCTTCACGCTCGAACTGCTCCGAAGTCATGCCTTCGCTGAACGCAGATGGTAGTTTGCGACCCGATATTCGTTGGAAGCCGCGTTCTCCAGTGGTGCTTGTATCGGCAGTCGACCTCGAAGTCACAGAAAAGCGGCTGAAAAACGGAGCGCTCGAAGGGTGGCTTCTTCTTACAGCCATTTCTTGGCCGGAAACGGCAATAGGTTGGCTGTCGCCGGCATCTTGGCCTGGGAGTTGGAGTGCACCTCCCCTGTGCTTCCGCTTGTATCGGCGGAGCAGTATGAGGATGAGGGCTAGTATTAGCGCAGCACCTGCGAGGCTTCCTACTACACTACCGACTACTTTGGGAGTACTGATAGGAGCGGGATCGCCTCCAGAACTACTATCATTAGAAGCCGTAGATGATGTTGCCGCAGGAGGATCAGCTGTGTTTGCTGGTCCACCGCCGACGACGACGTAGGAGGTTGCAGATGGTTCGGAACCTGAAGATGATAGAAAGGACGAGGATCCGGAAAAGCTTGAGGATGGTGACTCGGTAGGTGACCCAGATGATGCTGAGGATGGCGACTCGGTAGGTGACCCAGATGATGCCGAGGATGGCGAAGATGAAGCAGATCCAGATCTGGATGCAGAGGCGGGCGCGGACGGAGTACTACTAACACCATATGATATGCCAGACGGACTTTTGGTGCCTATCCAACTTAGTACATGCTTCATCACAGCAAAGACGACGACTTACTGCTTGTACTTGTGGAGTTCGACCCACTGGAGAGCGGTAAAGAGGTTGGCACATTGGTTGGGGCAGGCGCAGAGAGAGGGATTTGTGAAGTAACTTCTTGGACTTCTGCAGACGAAACCCCAGACGGGAAAGGATAGGCAGGTACGGTTGGCTGATTTACTGTAGGAACGGCAGGTACAGCAGGCACTGTCAAGTCGTGTGGGAAAGGTGGTACTGCGGGCACAGTTGGGACAGCTGTTACGGGTGGTACGGTGGGTAGCGCATTCGAAGGGAACACAGTCTCCGACCCGACTACGTTTCCACCATCGTCCAGGGTTGCGACAACATCGACAGTAACGACCATCACAGACTGGCTTGGCTGCTCCGCCTGGCGGTGGTGAAACATGTAATGCTTGTTCCTCATGACCTTCCGTCCTTGTTTCTCTCGCGCAAGCAACGGTTCGTCGACACCCGACAGTTCCTCCTCTTCTGCCAATAGCACTGACTTGCGCTCCCGAATGTCCTCTTTGGACCCCCCCTCCGGCTTAATCTCTCGTGCAGAACGACGATGCCGCAGATTTATTCTCGATACTCTTTGGTGGTTGGACAGGTTGTCCATCACCTCATGGAAATACCTGACGCAGCTGGGCGCGGTTGTAAACTCCCCGCAGGAATGGCAAGAAACGGCAATATGAGCGCGGTTTCATATATTAAGAGAGCGAAACAAGTTGGTATGCAGTGTGTTTTGATTCAAAGGAGTGGATCCTGGGCGATGGCCAGTGGAAGAGCTCCAGTCAATGGATACAGCATATACGGTGGACGAGGGAGCGTGAGGAAAGAGTGGACGCCAGTACAACTGGCAGTGGGTGTGAAGGGTCCTGGTCACCTGCGATCAGCACTCCAATAGAAGCATGGTGGATGAAGTCGAGAGGGATACCCAGCTATACATGGGCGGAAATGTACACACCTTGAAGATCACTTCGACAGCATTCGCTATGTATCTACCTGCTGAGGAGGCGATGCAATGTTCAAACGAAACCTCTTGTTTATGCGAGCGGAACGGAAGGCACTTAATTACGAAGATGCCGGTGTGCGACGGTGCAACGGGGTCGGGGATTAAGGTTGTTGTGTTGACAGAGGGCCGTTTTTGACCATATACGGGACGGTTTGGGGGCTGATGGGGGAGGCACTGGGTCCTAAAAACTCCCTCCAGAGCTGGTTGAGCACTGGAGAAGGGCAATTGTCGACTGTCGCAACGGAGGCCGTGGTGGTGAAGGAGAGAGACAGGACTCTGGAGGGCGAGAGACAGCGAGAAGCAAAAGAGCGACGGGAAGAGGCAGAGGGTGCGCAACTGGGGGACTGGGGGACGGGCGCTGAGGACGGGCGCTGATTGGGGGAGGCGGGGGGTCAGATGGAAGAACAATTTCCTCGTAGCAGGGGGTGCGCAACCGTGCCCAGCTGGAAATAGATCACGAAGCCTGCTCATACAACGACTACTTTGAAGGCGTGCGACGAGAAGTAAAGAAGGGGAAATATTATTTATATCATCGCGAACCTATGAAGTGATGTTCCGTTGGTTTCAGCTTCGATGAATCCAAAGCGACAAAGAAAAGAAGCCTCTTGAAGCGGTAACTATGGTTCTTCCGGGCCATGCATCTGTTTATGGTAGCATGTCCCATGTTGACGGACTCTCACACCGTGGACCCATCAAACACCAACACGACCGCCAGAACCTGCATTGAAATTTACAAACTCTACTGAATCAATCCCATCAACGCTGCAAGTTAGTTCTGATCTGAACAAGCTGCATACAGAAAATGAAGACGCATCCTCGATTGAGAATGGTTCTTTGGAAAAGGAGAGATGGTGGATTGTTGCAGTTGCAACTGTGCCACCAATATGCCCCTTTCTTGGCATTTAAAGATCGCCTGACTAAGCTCCCGTTAAGCCACCGCTAGTACCACCAGGGGCCCTCAGCTCCCCCAGAATTCCCAGACCAACCACGCCACGCGTTCACCCCTCTCCCCTCAATATGATAATGACCTCAGTTCACAATATCTGATAGAGAGTCACTACAAATGTTCGAATACTTTCTCCTACCTTTTACTTCAGTTACTGTCCCAGACATTGTCATCACAGCCATTGATGTGTATATTTGATCTGTACTCACTTACTACAGCCAGCAAATCTTCCTCATGACGTTTGCATCGCCTGCAGAGGCACAACCTCATGGTGCACCACCACCGCTCCCTCCGCGGTCGTTGCAGAGACCAGCTCCACCCCCTTACTCCTCTGTGTACTCGATGCCCTCGCGCGATCTTCGATCTTCCTCAACCCAATCGCTTGTCCCAGAGCCTGAATCCCAATGGACGGGCCGGCGGAAACTGCTGTTGATATACATCCACGGCTTCATGGGCAACGAGACAAGCTTCCAGAGCTTTCCTGCCCACGTTCACAACCTTGTCACAGTTACACTTGCAGATTCACATGTGGTACATACCAAAATATACCCCAAATACAAATCCAGGCACGCCCTAGAAGTGGCACGAGATGATTTCTCCTCATGGTACGATAGCCTTAAGCTAGAAAAGATGCTCTGGAATCAATTTATACAGAAGATCTAATACTTCTTGCTAGGCTGTCTCCGCATGAAACCTCCACAACCGACATCGTCTTGCTCGGTCACTCAATGGGTGGCTTGCTGGCCGCCGACGTGACATTGCTTCTTCGTCATCATATCATTGGCACCGTGAACTTTGATACTCCGTTCTTGGGTATGCATCCTGGTGTTGTGAAAGCCGGTCTTGGAAGTCTCTTCAACCCCGCTCCTCCTCCGCACCATCAGGTTACCTCGCCCCTGAATGAGAGTAACGATGGGAAACGGCCAAGTAGAATGAACACACTTTTCAACCCGAGACCTTCTGATCCCAACTATAATCCCCCATTTGGCAACGACTCCCGTATTCCGGTCCGCAAGGGCTGGGAGAACGCTTTGCATTTCATGAATAAGCATTCCAACGGATTGATCAAGGCTTCCAAGAGCTATGTGGCCTCACATCTCGAGTTTGGAGGGGCTATGGCCGATTTTCGTACGCTCAAAGAACGGTATGCGAAGATTCGTGCATTGGAAGAAGAAGACGAGAATAAAAGGAGAGCAGCATTGAACGAACGCCGACCAGTGCCTAGAATACGGTTTGTCAATTATTACACTGCAAGCACAGGTAGACCTAAGAAGCCAAAATCTCCAGATTCACGTCCTGGAAACAGAAATGCACTTTCCTCTCAATCTGTGACTACACTCGGACCTGGAGAAGCTGGACTTAGCACTGCCAGTCCTAGGATATCACTCGAAGAGCATAGGGGAAATGAAATCATTCCTAAAAGCCCAGAAGAACCACTCTCAGCCACTTCAGAGCACAATAATTCCTTGACTTCAATGGCAATGGATATTAGCGATGCTATCTTAAACAGACCAAACACGACAGATACCCTAGAGGACTCATCCGAGGACGCCTCTACTATTGCTTCTCTAATCGAGGACCCATCATCAGATGAGGGCGACTCACTCGATCTTGCTTATGTGGACCCAATTCCTGAGAGAATATCTCTGGATAGCGGCTACTCAGTAGAAAATAGCCACTCAAAAGGTCAGAGCCGCTCAGGAGACCACAATCACTCTCCAGATTCTCGTAGCTCATCGGAACTTCCTGAAATTCCGCCTATTCCTGAGCAACCTCCATTTGTTGACCTCGCTTTGTACACAGACAAAGCTGAACGCAAAGCTGCCGAAAAGAAACACTCCCAGGCGATAAAAGAGTATCAACGCGCGGTCAAACAGCGAAATAGTGTGATCAAAGAGCGTACTAAAATCCAGGAAAAGCTAAGCAAACAGCGAAAGCAAGAGGAGCAACACAAGAGAAAGGAAGAGGAGCGGAGAAGGAAAGAAGACGAACAGAGAACCCAAGCAGAGGTGCAGAGGGATCAACCGGAACAGCATAAGAGCCGAGAAGAGATTCAAAGAGAAAAAGAGAAGGAGCAGAGAAGAGAAGAAGCACTCCAGAGAGAACTGGAAGAGCAACAGAGAAATCCCCATTATGTCCCACCCAATCCAGAGCAAAGTGGGTCTTCAACTGAGGCAAGTGACGCCCATGCGATCGAAGACGGCCTTGATACTCTCCAATTGAGAACGACAGCCCAAAACCCCTCCAGGCCCCAAAACTCCTCCTCCACCTACTCCTACTCCCACAGCAAAATCCTCTCGACGCCTCACCCGGACGACTCCGCCTCCGCCTCTGATGCTGGTACTCTGTCAGCCCGGTCTTCCTTCCCGGATACCCATGATCTTTCTCCAACTTCGACCAATACATCCCAGCCCCAATCCCAGCCCCAATCCCCGCCATCCGTCCCCTTAAAAAAGAAACGCCTCGGCAAATTTTGCATGTTGCCTCCTAAGGACCCTCAGGGGAATAAGGACCCGACTTGGGTGGAGATTATGATGGAGGGCGTCGATGAGGTGGGCGCGCATTGTGGACTGTTTTTTATGAGTGAGACGTATGCGCGGTTGGTGGGGGATGTGGGGGAGAGGGTTGAGGGGTGGATTAGGGAGGCTGAGGGGGAGAGGGTTGCGCGGAGTTTTGAGAGTATGGGTTGATGGTGGAAACAGGGGAATGGAATTGGTGTTTTAGGTGGGAAGGAAGTTAAAATCAAGGCTCGAGGGTTTTGCGATAAAAGTGATATGATTTTATCAGGTCGGGGCCCTATAGAACCCACTACTTTTGGACGGATATTATGACTTTACTACCCACGGCTTTCAAACCTTTAACCTGTACATGAAGGTATAAAAACCACAATATCTATTAGACCTTCACCTCTTGCTTATATAATAGGGCAGTTGTTTTGAAAATACCCTTGATCTTATTCAATTTCATCAACTCCTCCCATCCACAACACTATCCCTACTCGTCTCCCTTCTCTTCAACCTCGCAACAACCAGCCACTTTTTTCTCTCCCCATGATCCTCCCTCCCGCCATCCCTCTCCTTCCTCCACTCTCTCCTCTCACCATTTGCATCCATTTCCCATATCTCCTCAATCTCCAATCCCTCCTTCTGCTGTTCCATCTTCTCAACCTCCTCGAAGAATCCTGCAACATTCTTTCGCCCCGTATGAAACCCCGCAATCACAAAAGCCCTCGCCTTAGGATTCGGGGACAGGAAATGCAGCATTGAGCGCAGGAGATTGCGATGCTCGTGCGGTATCCACAGACAGTCGGCTGCGAGGATGCGGGTGTAGTGATGGGCGTGAGATTGTGTGAAGGAGTTTGGATCGGTGGGGGAAAATTGGCCCCATTCGTGGCCTTCTACGGTAATGCGGGGTTTCAGATTCGAGGGGACATTCTTAGCGACGTTGGTTTTTATGGCGGAAAGGATGGGTGGGGCGGGATAGTCTGTTATTGTGACCTGTGGAATCACGACGCGTATTAGTCATGCGTTTAGGGAAGAGAAAGGATGTTTAGGGGTATAAAACTGTACCTCCTCTGCCCCCGCCAACGCACTCACAATACCCGCTAGTCCGACTCCTATAATCAGAGCCACCCATCAGCATATATCCCACACTCTTAAATGGCAGCTCATCACCGACCTGCCCCAAGTTCTAGCACCGTCTCCCCCTCCATCCTCCATTTTTCGTGTTCCTCCTCACCGACCCACCACTTCTCGAACCTTACGCCTCCCCTCTCTTTCCATTCGTCTCCTTTCCCCCGTCCTCCTATCATTTCCCCCATAAGCACACCGGCGTTCCAAAGATAGTGGGCGAACTTCCTCCGCTCTTCCTCCCCGTTTGGATTTGCGGTTTTAAACTCTAGATCTCCGAACAAAGCGCTCGAGTATATGATTCTAGCCTCCGGGTCGCCGTGCTGGTTCTGTAGGTCGTCTGGGAAGAGGGTGCCTAGAGCTGTGCTGAAGAGGTCTTCAGAGGAGTCGACATGAGCGTCGGGGTATTCGAGGCGGATGAGGGAGGGCAGCATAGTTGCCTCTTTTTCGAAGTGACTGTAGATAGAGTGTACCAGACAGATTTATGGGGTTTAGAAGGTAATTGAAGAGAAAATATCGGTTTGTTTCGCCTTCAGCTAGTTGGTGTTTGTATACAAATCTAGTGGGGCGGCTCTGAGCCCTTATCTTAGTGCGGGGCAGCTATCGAAGCTTCAAGGCGCCTCGGCACGTAGACACGTGGTGTGATAATGAGCTCATACTTCGAACGTCCGGGGTCGCTCTCTGTGTTTCTTAAACCCAGTTCACTTTTCTCGAGGCTTTGAATACTTCAATTGAGCTCAAATCCTTCTCAAAAGCCCATCTTGACATTTAGAAGGTTATTTATCGCAATAATGTCATCCCTCTCTACCTTTACAAATCCAATAACTTACCATATCCTAAGGTACCTCCCTTTCTCCAATTCCCTTCCCATATCTCTCTCTCTTAATTCATCCTTATTTCTTCCCCCTCTCCCTATTCGCCACCACTTTAGCTAACTTCCAACAGTTACGGCGTTCTCCTAGGCTCCACCCTCTACCAATCCTTCCTCGCCGGCATAATTGCCTTCCGAGTCCTCCCCCGCCCGCAATTCAGTACCCTACAACAACACACCTTCCCCGTCTACTTCTTGCTCCAAACAATTGTCCCAGCGCTACTCCTCCTGACCCACCCCTCTGGCCCTGCCAAGCTGCTTTCGTATATAAACCCCCTTGGCGCACCAAGCTCGCCGTCCTATCTTAATGCAACCTCTCCCACTGAGAAGCTCTCCGCAGTGTTAATCGCTATAATGTTCATATCAGGACTGGTAAATTGGTGGGTTGTTGGCCCCGCGACTACAAAGACGATGAGGGAGAGGAAACACCAAGAAACCCGCGATGGAAAGAAGAGCTATGATGCCCCACCCCACTCCAAAGAAATGCAGGCACTGAACAAGAAGTTTGGGATGCTGCATGGTGTGAGCAGCCTTGTGAACCTTGTGGCGGTTGTGGCAGAGGTGTGGTATGCCGGTGTGCTGGGGGAAGGGCTGAGGTTTTAGGTAAGGAGAAGGGAGAGGGGAAGGAAGGGTGAGGGGAGGTGAGAGAGGCCGGAGGAGGTGCGTATTTAGAAGAGAGATATTGATCTATATATGGCTATATGTATGCTTATAATTAATTTAGTTGGCAATATCTCTCTGCTTGCGTGTTTGAGCGACAAAGGCCACATGCAAAAGTTCTCTTGTAGGAGCGAGTTCAGGTCTTCGATTGAGATAATTGTGGTTCGAAACGATTCGGTATATCGCATGCTTAAGCTAAAGAGAGATGGATAAGGGGATATTCACAGAAGAGAAAGAGGAAAAAGAAAGGTTATCAAACTCAGTAGAAAGAAAGATATTTACTAGCTATTTACCTTTTATTAAAGTATAGAGAACAGGAATGGGGATTTAAAAAATTTTAAGGTTAAGGTAACTTTTTGAAAGGAAGATATAGGATTATAGAGGAGGGAGGTAAACTAAGGAGATGGGGGGGGTTTAAAGTGGTATAGAGATTAAGTAGAAGTAGGGTTAAGAAGGGGTTCAAGATAGAAAATCTCGTCTTAGAAGAGAATGGATATTCACTAAAAAGAAAGCAGGGCTCCAAGACAGTAGTATCGCTTTTATAAATATACAAAATGTGAGCAAGCGGTTGGAAGGAAAGGAAAACTCGGATTCGAATGTAAAGATTTCAAAAGCGGAAGAGATTTAAGGATTGAATACAACTTCCCAACCTGTAAGTCTCCAAAACGAACTCTTTTAGAGCATGCCAATACCAGTACTAAGTCTAAATTTTGTTTCTTGTAATGAGGGTTCACTAGACCTTGGAAGCGAAACATGGCAAAGTTTAAGAATCGAACCATGAATTAAATAATCGAACAGTGATATCTCGAAACCACGCTTTGACGCCTCGAAATGCAGACGCTGAACCCAAGATGCTAATGCAGCAATACAACCCAACCGACCACCGAGTCCCATAAAAGAAATAAGAAAAAAGAAAAAGCACTCCACGCCTTTGCACCACGGACGAAAAGAAATAAACAATCGACACGCAGTGCTTCCCATCGACCTCCAATGAGCATTTTCAACAATGGCCACCCTTCCCCTTTAATCGGCACCTCATACCAGCACACCCAACTCACCCAACCTCCCCCTAACATCCATCGGCCTAGCAGCCTGATTTACAACCACGCTAACCATGCTTCCCATCCTGACTAACGAAACGTATCCCGGGCAAACCTCCTGCGCTAAAACTTCCACACACTTCTCCGCCTCCTCCCTTGAAATCGGGCTCCTTACGGACGTCCGTAGTGCCTGACACAGCGCCACCATTGACAAGGAAGCACGTTGACCTGGTCCAGCTTTCCCAGCCGCAAGAAGAGCGAGTATAGACAGAATCTCTTCGGCGCGGGCGAGTGCGGACATGCGCGCTATTTCTGTGGGACTCGCTTTGGCGGGGAGAGCTGCGGCTTTGGCTTGCTTGGCAAGGATGCGGTCTAGGAGGGAGGTTTTGCGGACTTGGGTGAAATTATCCGTAATTTTTTTCTGCTCTCCCGGTCCATACTGAACGCTGCATTGGGCAGGCTGATTCTCCTTGCCAACTGCAAACAGCGATGTGGGCGCGGGCTCTGGGGCAGGTGTGGAGGGAGCAGAGGGGGATGGAGTTGGGTAGGCGGCTGAGCATGTGCGCTTAATGCGCGAGGCCTGACCTTCGGCGATGCTGTCCTTCAGATCGCGGAGACGCTTCCGTCCTTTTTCGCGGAGGGGTGCCACTTTCTGCAGACTCGGGCTTTCGGTAATAGATGCATGGGGGAGCTGGGACAGGAATTTCGAGAGGGTGTCGGGGTCGGTGGAGTCGATGAACGGTTCAATTGACGGCTGAGCCTGAGAGAATTTCTTCGAAGGACGTCCCCGACGCTTCGGCTGCGCAATCGGCCTTTCCCGGCTCCTCTGTGCCTCCGTCCAGGTCTTCCACAATTGCTCCAAGCCCTGCATAAAAAGCGTCTGCAATGCGCTCTCATTCAATGGTCCGCTGACCATGCCGCCCTGCACATACACCTCATTGATCTCTAAGAATACCTTGCCGTACCCGTAGTCAGACAGGAAGAACGGGTTGCTGAGATCGGGGGATGGGGATGCAGATAGTACGCCGAGAAGGATGCGGAGGTCGTCGGTGTTGACTTTTCGCTTGCCCCAGACGGAAGATATGGCGGGCGTGAGGCTGCGCAGGTCGATTGGAGTGGCGGTACCATTGTGGGCGTAGTGAAGGGAGAGGGTTGTGAGGAAAGAGGAGTGTAGTGTGAGTATATCGTTCAGCTCAGCCGGGAGGTTGTCGAAGGTGGGTGTTGTGGTTCGGGGAACCATTGTTTGCGGTTGTTGTTATGTAAATGATGTTCGTTATGGGTATTATAATTCAATGGACTGATGGGATAGCGGAGGAGGAATATGAAGGTTGTGGATGGCGAGCTTAAGAGATGTCGAAGTGAAGAGGATGGGTTGAGGTCGAAGTGGGTTTGCGCGTATTGATATTTGGAGTTCCCAAGCTGGCTAGGGGCTGGTACTAGCGCGTTTTGACGCGACGCGAAATTGGGCTAATCCGGAATAAGAAATGTAAGTGGTTTTCGCTCACGCACGCGTTTGGCCAATTAGAATCGCCGTCATTCGTCTCCTCTCCCATCGCATGAAACAATGTAAGCAACACCAAGTCTCCAAAAAATGTCGCTTACCGATAACGAGTGGTATCACATAGTTTGTTGCACTTTTCTTTCTTCTTCCAGTTTCTTCGGAGGCTGTCCTGTAATCCCGCTACATATGGACGCTCGAGATATGTGCTTATGGACCGTCTGCCATCTTGATGATCCGAATGATACGTGCAGGAAGCAGTGAAAGAAGATTGCCTTTCTTTTTGCTGTGAGTCTCGTCGGCTTACGGCAAGTTACTCCGCGAACCAACGCAAATGGTCCCCCTTACCTTTAAAAGTTTTGATCAAAGGGACCGTCGTAAATGAACCGACATGATTCTCAGTCGCAGTACAGTCCGGTTGCAAAACTTTCAGGAGACACCCTACAACCCCCTATAAATCAGCGAAAATCATCCATGTTGAAGGTCTAACGCCTTAACCCCTAAGTAATTGGCTATAAAATTAAGGAATATTCTACTTCACTTATAGAAGTTGGGCATCTAGTTTTAAAAGATTTCATATAGGCGTTATAGAGTTATCTTAGGTAGAAAACGGAGGGAGTTGAACGAGGCCATTTCACATACAAAAAGATAGGAAAATCCAGCTCCCGCCCCCCTACTTCATCCTCAAATATGTCTATCCTCTCTTACTCTAAAATAATAAACATATTAACCGTTATTATATCAGTATTTAGTATGCAAATTCTCAGACCCTAACATTTTATTAAGGATTCATTACACAATGTTCAGAGAGATCAGGTTCAAAGTGGGTGACTTTTGGTGTAAGAATGGGCTTGTCCCAGACTTTCGCATTATTACTGTAACAGAACGTATTCCATACATAGTATATGAAGGAACCGGACAAAGACATTGAAGAGAAACCAGAATTTGCATTAATATTCATAAGGTGATATCGTTACAGAGTGACAAAGGGAATCGTAAGCACTTATTTGCTGCCGAACCAGCCGCTGAACCAGCCCTTTGTCTCGGCCGCTTTCTGCGTGACAGTGGCATCAAATGCGTCCACTTTCTTGTTGGCCTCCTTTCTGTACTCGTCGAGCTTCTGGCTGGCGTCCTTGCTAGCGGCTTGGATCTTAGCATCGAACATTTCGGCTTCCCTCTTGGCGTCCTGAGCCTGTTGAATCCGTTGTTAGCGATGGCCACAATAGACATCTAGCTGTTTGGACCAAGTACTAACCACACGGTCGATGGCCTGGCCTGCTTCCCGTCCGTACTCCTTTCCTGCCTCTTTGTACTCTTTCTCCTTTCCAGGCAGCTCTCCCTTCAGCTTAGCGGAAACGCGGGCGGCATCATCTGGGACTAATTAGGAAAGAGGCCATAAAGGAAAGGAAGGGTCGGCGCATACGCTCGAACTTTGCCTCAGCAACCTTTGGGCTTCCGCCCGCGCTGTAGAGATAATACACAACACCACCAGCGCCTGCAATACCAGCACCGGTCAAGAGTCTCCTGGAGGCCATGATAATGAATAAGTGGATTGGGGTTTTGGGAAGATGCAATTGATTGGAGGGAAGATTGGTCAGGTAGTGGTCGTGGTAATTAGTGGTAGAGAGGTACTTGTGAAGAGTGGTATGATCAGACGTCGCAGAAGCAGGCCGAGGAGCCTTTATTGCGCAGGGAACTGCAGCGCCGCGCATGACGTCGTTGTTCCGTGGGCCGGGAGAGCGCCATCCAAGCTTGTGCACGGACTTCATCCAAAACCAACATGTGGAAGCTCCACAGTCCGCTCCTGACCCGCCGACCGTCGTCACTTCACGCATGGGTGGAGACATTCACTATCTCCTATGGAACCTCTGATTCTTCGCTAATTCTCTTATCGTGTCTCTACTGTACATACGTCCTCCCGACCTGCCATGCATCGTCTGAAGAAAAGCTCATTTTCAAACCGTAACCATAGTCTGGTATGGACTTCTCCTAAATCGCGGGATCTCAGTTTAGGCTCATGTTATAATCATAGTAGTCTCCGAGCCGCTGTCTGTCTTATCTACCATCTATATCGCTTGACTCTCGCTCCTATTTACCTCGGTGAATGATCCTCCATCAGCATCAGAATGGCGGACCAGCACATCAACCTTGTCGACCACACCGACCATGAGCAGGAGGAGACCCCCCGAGAACGCCAGACGAGAGACAAAACACCTACAGAAGAATCCCATGTTGATATACTGTATGAAAACCAGAGAGGATGGTTCATCTTTGGTCTCCCCCTTTTCTCTTCCCGGGCGCTCTGGAATCTGAGAATCGACCCCAAGCCTTGGGTTGGTCCTGACTATAAGCCCAGCGCAGTCAACATTACAAACGCACAAGTACCGGACCCCAGCTGGGTGTGGGAGTGGAAATCGTGGTACGTGGATATGTCGGACGATGTCGACGAGGAAGGGTGGCAGTACTCGTTCTATTTCCACAAGTTTGCCTGGCACGGGAGTCACCCATGGTTCCACTCGTTCGTACGAAGGAGACGCTGGCTACGGAAACGAGTTAAGCAACACCTTCCACCCCGGACTAAGGATAATAGGGAGCGGTTGTTTGGGGAGACTTTCAGTATTGGAACATCCCTTGCAAGGACGAATACCGCCGCCCTCAGTCCGATGTCTTCTGATGAGAGCGGTTCTACAGACGAAGAAATTCGCGATGTGCCCACACTCATGAAGTGCCTGAAGAATGCAGCTATTGATCGAGAGAAGATTGCTGCGATAAACAAGTTTGTAAATGAGGGTGGCGAGGAGTTACATTATTTGGCAGAACAAGTGAGTTTAGCTTTTCATCTATATATACACCAACAATCTCGTTGCTAAAATTTCTAGATACCCACTATCATGAAAATGCTCATATTCCAAGACTCCCGGCGCCAACTCCTCACCACCCTAATGCGAACGTTTGATGCAGCTCAAGAACATAGGGATGAACACAAGAGAAGGGGTGAGCCCGAGGACGAAGTAGAAGAAAGGAGAATAAACAACTTGTTGAAGGCAGTAGAAGCTGCCGATGCGGCTTGTAAAAGGCTGGAATACTGGAGCGATATTCGGAAACTAGCAGTAGATGGTACTGCTGACGAGGCGACCGATACCTCCCATGGATGGGATCATAGGTGGGAAGGGCTCGATAACAGCGGGCCAGCCCATCCCGAACCTTCCAAATATTCCACTATGAATACTTGACGATGTCTCTTAAAACCCCGCAACATTATTTACTCCCCGTACCTGAGACTTCGAGGACGAGGCTCGGAGGTGCATTGGATGTTAAATTCGATGGTATCCTCGATTTCGTAGGCGGGAGGGTTCTCCGTTAGAGATGATACCCCTTCTCTGGTTTAGAAATGGAGCTTTGGCTGGTCGCAAGTCCTCCGCTCATGGTAATACGATGAGGGGAGCTTCATAAGAGAACTATTTCTGTATCGCTCGAACTCGAATCGGTCCCGTCACATCGTCAGGCGTAGCCGCGTCTATTACAACGCCTTTCTGGAGTACCTCCACATCGCCACGTTTGCACATCTCCCAGGCAACCTTTCGAATATGAGGCATAGCCTCTCTCCATTCCCGAAGACCAATTACATCTAGTTCTTCTCTTGAGAGTTTCCGTGCTACTTCAGAGGGGCATATAGTTTTAGGATACTCGCGCTGCTGGCATAACTTGGTCGTGAGGTACTTGATGAGCTGTGAGGCGGTGTTTTGGGACATTGTAAATTATATAAATTAATCCCAGGGAAATCATCAATAAACCTAAGCTTGATCCCCTTGAGAAGTGATGTAGGATTAAGGTTGTGGTTCGATCGAGGGATCTCTTGGCACGTGATGAAATCTACAAATTCTAGCGATTGACGTCACTTACGAGGTTTCCAATCACGAATCACACACATCCCATCAGCCAGCATGAGCGCCTTCGCCCCCCGCAGGCTTCTCCAACGGCCTCTCCCGTTCTCAATTCCTAGACCATCATCCGCTCAGGCTTCTCCCTTGGCGCGTCTCCCCATCATCCGCTCCGCTCCCTGCTCGTCCACAAGCCGCCAATGCTCTCCTGATTCCCACAAACCCAACGACATTGACATCCGCACATACCTCAAGCAATCGCACGACCGCATCTTCGAGTCCAACAAAAAATGGGCCGTGCAACGGAGCAAAGAGGACCCAGAGTTCTTTGCTAAGCTCTCCGCAGGCCAGCAACCAGACTACTTGTGGATCGGATGCAGCGACTCGCGTATCCCGGCTGAAGCTATTACGGGCTTGGGACCGGGTGAAATGTTCATCCATCGGAACATTGCGAACCTGGTGCCGAACACCGATTTGAACGTCATGAGTGTGGTGGAATATGCTGTTAGGCATTTAAAGGTTAAGCATATTGTTGTTTGCGGACACTACGGCTGCGGCGGCGTAAAAGCTGCCATGGAGCCGCACGATCTCGGGATCTTGAATCCCTGGCTAAGGAACATTCGGGATGTTTATCGGCTACATGAGAAAGAGTTGGATGGGATTCTGGACGAGGAAAAGAGGTATGAGAGACTGGTGGAGTTGAATGTGGTGGAGCAGTGTAGGAATGTTATTAAGACTGCAGCGGTCCAGAAGAGCTATATGGAGGGCGGGTTCCCGGTTGTGCATGGGTGGGTGTTTGGGTTTAAGGATGGGTTGTTAAAGGATTTGGAGATTGGGTTTGAAGGGGTGCTGGGGGGGATTAGGAAGATTTACGATTTGACCAAGGAGACGAAGGGGAATTAAGTGTTCAAGGACAAGGTTGACCTGCTAGAAAGGCATGCAAATGTGAGGCTCATGGCGCCCTGCTTCCACTCTATACTAATATCGATGTAATTTACTAAGCCTGGGCTTAAAAGATGGTGAGTGTCAATGAAATTTGGCGAGCTGAATATTTAAGAACCCTCCTGGTAAAGACCTGTACCACTCAACCCCGTTTCTAGCTTCTGTGGACATACCTAGGGAGACGTGAGAATTCACGTGATATCGCGTTAGGGCACGGACTCCCTCCATATGAGTTAAGGCAGCTCTGCTTCCTTGCATCTATATCTTTCCCTTACCTCCATCACCACTCCATTCAAGAATTTTCATGGCCTCTAAGGTAGTTCTTTCACTTTTCACAATTCCCCCAGCCACGATGCTTCTTTATGAGCTCCCGCCGGAGGTTCTACATATCATTCTCTCCTTTGTGCAGCCTTACCCACATATACCATCTCGGAGAAACCCGCCCTGGACACCTATAGAAATCTCCTTAGACTTTTCCTGAGCTGTCGGTCACTTTCTCAAATTGTTCAGTCGTACCTTGCAAGATATCTTCTTTGTCACTATCCGTGCAGCCGGTTCAAGGAGTTAAGCGGACTCTAGATACTATCCCTGGGTAGGCCCGCAACGCACGATGTCTGGAATTCCACCGACCTGAGAATTACGCTGCCGAAGAGGATTCTGACGATATTTTTGCTCAGTAAGAAGGGTCACGAAACATTGCGTCGATTCATTGCACGGCGCTCGAACTTGCGCCTTCTAATTGCGCGAGAGAGTATAACAAGAATCCCAGACTTTCCTTCTCTAGATATCATTGGCGATCTCTTGAAAAGCACTGTCCCCAATGAAACTCTCAAGTGCTTATCATAGGTAATATGGATTGGTGCAGCTGCCTCACTCTCCTTCAAATACTTCGTTTGCCGCGTCTTCGGAAATTTATGGCAGATCATTTTGAAGACTTTACGCACAATAGGATTCGGATAATTCTTGAGGAACCTCTCGCGCTGCGAAGTCTTCATTTAGGAGAAAGCCAGATCTCCCTCCAGCTGTTTGAAAATATCCTTGATTATTGCACTAACTTGCAAGAATGGTATACCGGCATTCCATTTCACAAACCTGCAGAAATAAGAGGGACGCCCAGGGAATACACAGCGATTGCTGTCTACGGAGAGACAATTTGTCAATGATATCGATTACTGTCGCCTTGTTGCAGTCCGCTGACACGTTGACTCAGCTTACGCTTATCAGTGATAATCGATGTTTGAGATGGAGAGGATATGATGGAACAGTGCTGGATTTGAGTCGTTTCACAAAACTCACCTTCATTCATGTCTCTGTTGCTAGCTTCTTCTGTCCTCTGAAGCTCAAGATACCAAGAGAAGGATTGTACAAACTGCTCCCTTGCTCACTGAAAACCGTTTTTGTGGGCGAGCCTCTACCCAAAGACCGTATTCTAGCGCAAGCTGACAGCATCAAAATACAGATATGGTGAGAACTGGAGATTGGCATTTTCTATTCAGCCGATATCCCCACTCCGCAATCGCAATTACTTATGAGTGATACCGAGGAGCAAAGCCGTTACCGAAACTGACTACCTCTGGATATACGAGCTCGCTCTGCACAAACCCGAATCTTTCCCGGGCTTCCTGTACATCTATTTACTCAAAGAAAATAACAAAGATCCATCTGCACAAGGACTTAGCCTTACGTTGGGGCAACCTCCTTCTCCAGTCAAGCAGGATTTCGAAATTGTTGACCTAGAATTGGGTGTATTGATGAGGGACTATCCCATAGACACAATAATAGTTTATGATTTCGAAGATAGTAATGGTCGTGATAGTGAGCCCGGCTCGCCCGACTGAGACGAGTCTGGACTAGAACATTAGGTATGGGCTGATGGAGATGGAGGTTCAAAGCCCAATTATTACACGTAAGCTTCCTGTCGACACTGGCAAGTAGTATACGTTATTAATGCTTGTCATCTTGCTATAACTATGAGATATTAACAAAATAAGTAGTATTGAACTTTGTATCCCTCAATTTCTCAAATAGTTTTTCGCCGTTTATCCCATGGCATACAGGCACCTCAGTAGCAATTCCCCAATCTTTTCTCCTACTATAGCGGTAGTTATTTCTAATGGCCTGAGACTCATTAACTCGATGCCCCAAACCGCAAATCGCCTAAGAATGTTCAGCTCCTCAGCTCTCTATGCCCGAAAAGCACCACCTCTAGCTCGTCAAGGGTTGACTAAGGATAGTTAGAGAGCTATCATTCAATTTGAATTGGTGATCTTACCGGGTTTTTTTGGCTTGAGTTGTCTCCAAGATTTCCTGTGACACTTTGGCTTTTGAATACTAAAGTTTGGATAAGTTAAGATTTAAATAGAATGAGCGCGTCTTGTAGGTATCTCTAAACGTTCTCTGCTGAATAGAATAATAATAACAATAATCTCATTAACGTGCTACCTGGTTCCTAATCGGGTCTATGACACGCGCTATCAATGCTTAAATCAAAGTAAACCCGACTCTAGAGGAGTGCGCCTTCAGAATCCAAACCCTTTGTCTTTTCCCCTCCCTGGGCAGAAGTTCCAAAATGAGCTCGGAACCAGCAGGCCCACTACCTATATGTACCTGATTTGCTCCTTAAGCCTATCGCAGTCACACTGCTATCTACACTCTAGGTAGGCAGACACGCGCATTCGTCCTCTCGATCTGCAAGTCCACCAAGAGGTTCTCTCTACGAGTGTATCTAACTTTCTACTACCGCCTATTACAGCGTTCGCTTTATCTCGCAATTGTGTGTACATACGCAAACTCGGATTGATTCCTCTATATTACAAGCACAAAATAAATCTCTAATGTGACGGCGTCAAACCGGCTCTACACTGGACACCAGTGCACGAAGGTATCCACTAAATCCACCATCAAGCCTCTCTGGATTAGAGCGTATAATAACAAATTTTTGCCTGCTTCGACTGAGATCTTACGTCCAGACCAGCACGCGTAACTGTGGCAAGTCTTATCTAGGTGTCAATACTTTTCTGCTCCTATACGAAACGTGTAATGGCTAAAGCTTGACCCACCACAAGGAAGAAAGTCTGTATACACGTACATAAACATACCCCATTAGAATCTATGACTTGCACACAAGTTTCCCTCACCTTCGAGTCACTTAACATTACAGCACAGCATTGCGCACAGCCCACTTCGAAATCCATAACATTGCAATAACCTGCACTATATAGGTAAGGAAGGAAGGGAGCAAGTAGGAAATTAGGGAAAAGTAGGGAGAGTCATCGGACCTTGGGTCACCCCACCGCCCGTATTCGTATGTCATAAAAGCCCCATCCCATCCCATCTGAATCAATTCAGTTTCATCCTCTCTGGAAAAAAGAAAAGGAAAAAAAAACCCACAACTATTAGGAACTATAGAAACCACAGAAAGCCTAAAGGAAGAGACACCAGCCAGAGTAAGTGCCGACTTAAGACGCCCTCCTGACCTATATATTCCAAAGAGTGACTGGCAGATATACACAGGTTTTACCACCGCCGTTGAGAGCAAGGGAGTGTCCACATTCCATTGTACACCTACCTGACCCGAGTCTCCTGTCCTGAGTGCTCCCAGAAATACTAAACCAGCAGCAATGAACAGGGAAAGAAGGAAAGAAAAAGCAAAACCATGACTTTACACGCCGAGAAGTAACAGACAGACGAGGACCGTATATTGGAACAAAGGGTATGGGACCATGCCTGGCTTCATGGATTGGGTATAGGCGCGCTATTGCTGACAGTATGATAGCAGTCACTGTAGTAAATCACATGGCCCAGAGAGTCTAGTCGTTCTTCACGGCATATCCTCGTCGCTGGCATCGAGGATATCATACTCATCATCGGTCAAGAAGTTGTCTTCCTCACTTGAGGCATCCATGATCTCAACGCTCTCGGCGTCTTCGAAGAAGTCGCTATCGTTATTATCAGAAGGTGAAATGACGGTCTCAGCGGGGGGCTGGGCGCCTTGGTGGTCTGGCTCGACGATGGTGCTTGAAACAGGAGATTCCTTCTCGAGTTGGGGGAAGACCATTCTAGATGACTGAGGTTGGAGCTGTTCAACCGGCTCGAGAGCAGTTGGCTCCTTTTGGACGGCGTCGTCCTTGAGAGACTGTTCCTCGACAATGTCCTCTTTGACAGGCTGACCTTGAATTTTCTCCTCTTTGAGACTCTCTTTGGGGCTCTCCGGAGGAGCCCTCTCCTCGGCGAGCTCTCCCTTGGTAGCCTCTTCGCCGACTGGTTGCTCTTTAGCACAAACCTCGGACGGAGTAGGAAGTGCCAATGATAGACGACTGGTGATCTGGCGTAACCGGTCGATCTCCTGTTGAAACATCTTTCTATCCTCCTCTGAAGGCCCGCTAGCGCGTTGAGATTCTATGCGCTCAAGGACTTTCTTACGTGCTTCTAGGGTGCGAAGTACTTTAGCCCGGCCGGACTCAAGCTGTTCTTTCACGCGAGCATGAGAGGGTCCTGACTCTTCCTGAAGCAGCTTCTGGGCCTTAGCTGCGTACTCCAGAAGGCGATTGATCTCCGGGCGGGCTCGGTGATTGGACTGGTCCAGAGACTCGTCTGCCGCTCTACAGGCTGCCTGCGGCGTGGCTGATATTGTAGAGGGCGAGGGGGGTGTGGTAACTTTGATGTCACACCAAAGTCTGTGACCGAAAGGAACGCCATCTGCGGTCTTAAGGCGCCAGTATGAGATTGCAGTTCCTTCACGCTTCGGGGCCTTCATAACCACACGGAAGGATATCTCTTCACCACTCTCAACTATGCGACCGATGACGTTGCTCTCACTGGCTTCAGCAAGTTGGCTCTGGCTCAAAGGCTGCGAGTTGTCGATATTCAGCATGTTGTCACCGCCAGTATATCGGACGCTGCATCCGGCTGGCCAAGGATTCGGGCCTGGGTTGCGAACGGTCCAGACTTGAACAAATTGGGCATCAGACGAGACTTCGGTACCATCTATGATTGTATCGCGGACAAAATGAGCCTGCAGCCCATTCTCGGGGGTAACATTAGAGTCCATCCAGGCTGGCTGCCATCCCGCTACCTGAGCGGGAGGGATCGAGGAGCTCTGCACAGTGGTCTTTTCTGGGGCAGGCTCAGAGAGAAGATCCTTGATCTGAATTTTCTCCGTATTTGGCTTTGGCTGCGATGCCTCGCTCGGTTTAAGGTCGACAACAGTCTGCACCTGCGTGGCGGCGTTGGCGGACACAGCAACAGGGATGGTCTCTGTAGATGTTGACTTTCTGGTCGGTTGGTCACCCAACCTAGTACTTGGTACGCCGTTCCTATCCTCGCCCATAGTTGTGACGCTAACGCTACGAACGGGTGAAGTGAACTTCACCAATGGATGTGTCCGATTGTGCCTGCTTGAGGGGTGGGCCTCACAGTTGGCACAGAAGTCGGTATCATGACATATAGCACACTTATAGCGAATGCCTTCGATATAGGACACAGTTCCTTTGTCCTTGCAAAGAGGGCCATCACAGTAGATGCCATAATGCCGTGGCGGAGATGAATTTGGCTCAGCAATAGGCTCGTAGATGGGGACGAACCGATGGCGAGGATGAGTACGCTTAGCAGTCTTGATGCACTCGGAACAGAGGTCCCAGTCTGGGCAGTTGAGACACTTGTGACGGACACCATAAATAAACTGTAGAGCATTAGACCGCATATAGTTTTCTATAGCAAAGGGGAACTTACATTCTCACATCCATCGCAAACTGCGGAGTGGCGGACATTCCTCCCAGAACTGCATAGGAAATGTGCTAGGTCGGAAAGAGAGGTCTCCGGGGTTGCTCCTTTGAACGCATGTCCAGGATGGTGACCATGCTTATTGGTAGTAAGACAGGCCCTGCACAAATCATAATCATCACAGACGGTGCAAGTAACGAACTCATTCTCAGTGGCAACTAGAGAGATAAGCGAGGTTCACAAGACTCGGAAACGATGCGGCTTACCTTTGATGCAACAATTGCAAGTTCTGGTCGGCTCTTCACGCTCATACTCGACAGGCTTTCGCTCTTCAGTAAATGCGCCAGGCATCTCCTTCTCCGCCTCCAACTTGACCTTTGGGCCGATGCGTTCGGTAGTGCTGTTGACAACTATGCCATTCTTAACGAACCGCTTCACCATCCAGTGTCCGTAGCCAGGGCAATGGACACGGGCATCCACGCAAGTGGGACAGAGGTCATAGTCGCCTCCATCGCAAATGCCGCAATGGAAATGTTCGTTCTCCATTGGTTCGTTGCAGTTGTTACAGAATACAACCCAGGATGATGAAGATGACGTATTCTCTTTCAGGCGGAAACTCAAGTTGGTATTGTGGACAGAAATTCCTGATAACTGTATCAATATTGGTCTGCCAGGCGAAGTACCTAGTTTGCTTACCCTCACGAATGACGAATGGTTGAGGCACAGGAACCTCATCATTACTTTTGGGAACGGTCTCCGCTAAGCTAGCAAGTTTGGGAGTGGCTTCCAGCTTAGCTTTTTCATAGGGAGACGAAGGCTCCATTTCGAGAGTTGGAGACCGAACAATAGCTGGGTAGGCTGGCGGAGGAAGAGTCGATCGGTTTCCGGTACGGACGCCTTGAGCGGCACGTTCACCAACTATGGTAGGGCCTGTAGGTGAAACATGCTTCTCTTCGACAAGCGTTGCTCTCAGTCGCAGTTTGAGTTTGGCTTTCGCCGCACGGAACAAGGTTTTGTAGACTGAGATCTTCCAAGGGTCGAGCGTAATATAGGCGCCGGCACTGTCGGAGTACCGCTCAAAGATGACTTCTTGATCCGGTTGAATACAGAGCAGTGCTCGAAGCTGGACAGTAGAAAGCCGTCAGCGAGCGGCTTCTGCGGAAGGGGAGGGAGGGGAGCTGCTTATGGGGAGGGAGCAACTTGCCTTATCGGGGAGCACATTCGCCCCAAGGTCTCCCAAAGGGATTTTGAACTTCTTGATCTGCCCTTGGAACAAAACCTTAAAGGTAATGAGAGTTTCTAGAGTAACAGGTTCGTTGGTTGGAGCGGTGGTAGCCATGGTTGTCGGAGCCTGGGCTGACAATGGTGACGTACCAAAGGGCCGAGGGTTGATGAGCTGCAGGCCCGGATGTGAAGAGAAGTGTAGGAGTCGATGCAGCTGAGGAAAGGAATGAAGTGTGAGTTGGAAGGGGTTGAAGGTATACAAGGTTGATGAAGGAGAGGTGGGGAGGGGTGAGGAAGAGGAGGTGAGGTTAGAGTACGACAGCAGGCAGCCAAACCAAGAGCTGGAGGGCGGCGGCCTGTACGGATAGAGTGCGGTGCGGGCGGGGTCAAAGCTTCAAATGACACTCACTTTGACTATCCGGTCAGCCAAGGCGTCGGCTCACTCACACCCACTGACGCTCCTAAGAAGTGCACCGCCAGTGTATGAGAGATTCAGAGCCCCAAAAAATACCTTGGACTCCGCTTCACACCGGCTGTACCTTTTTATATCTTGAAACATGTCGAAAACGCATCTCGGTGGTGAGAAGCGCTGAGAACTAGAGATTGCGGTCTGTGCATCACACGTGACGAGTCCAGTCAGTCGGCAGCTGACAAAGGTTTAGCGCTCGTCGGAGCGGTCAGAAAGTGGAGCACAGTGCGATCCATGATTGAACTACGGTGGACTACTGTGTAGTCTACTACAACATCATCCATCACTCATCACTCAACACTTCTTGGTGACCGTCGCATGGCGGCTGTGATGCATGCCTTACCGTGGTGCTCTAGGCCTTCGGTCTAGGCTGGATGTTACGTGGAACATGTGAAGCCCTACTTTGCAGGAATCCCACACATCCTGTCGACAATTGCGTGGAACATGGAAGGCAGCCGTGTCACTATCTTCTGTTAGACGTCAAGCCTCCACCACCCTGTCGGCCATCCCTTGATTCGATTCCAATGTGGGTATCTTCATTTGTGCGAGTCGTACATCGTGTAGGAATATTGGATACGGGTGCAATTTACATGTCAGGTTCTCTGTGTATCAAGGACGACGTTCGTGGTGCGCTTCCAGATGCCATAGACTACCCTATTTCTAAGAATGTTTAAAAGGCCTTAGCATTAAAATCAAGATTATCGTCTTTGACGAAGAAGCCTTAGAGAGCTCCTGTGGATCAAACTAATAGATATGAACTCGTTCTTCAAAAAGTGTAGCTTCTCTAAGTAAAGAGTGCTATGGGAGTGATGCTGACTCCCCGTGAAGGATGCTTTGAGATGCGCCTATATTTCTAACACAAATGTTATAATACAATGGTATCAAGATTTTAAAGGCAATTTCGTCCTAAGATAGATAAAGATGCAACACCTAATGCTATCTGTAATTTTCTGTTCGAAGATTCGAACATATCCGTGTCTTCACAATTACCCCATACAGACCAGACGATCATCTGCAAACTCGCGCCAGTGGGGCCCGTGCGGGTCTCGGCTGCGGACGCGACCCTTGCAGCCAAAGTACGCTAGCTTAGTAACTAATTTTTCTGCGGACGCTTCAACACCAAATTAGAGAACAACCTGCAACCCTACCAAAATACTACAGTCATGGCAGAACCAATTCTTTCAGAAGCCGGGGCCGATATCCGGGTCAAGGATAAAAAGAAGTCGAAGAAAAGCAAATCCAAGACTGATGATGTTACCGCAAAGGAAGCCCCAGCTGCCGAAACGTACGATGAGAACACGCCCACAAAGAAACGGAAGAGGGAAATTCTGCCCGAAGAAATCGTAGTCGACGTCAATCTTCCCGAACCCGCGTCCAAGAAAGCTCTCCGAAAGGCTAAGAAGGCGAAAACTAACCCAGAGGCTACAGAATCTGCCGCCGATGGTACTACAGCAGAACAAACTACGACAAAGGCAGCAGATGGAGAAACCAAGGGCGAGAAGCGGTCACAATATGGCGTATGGATCGGGAATCTTCCGTGGTCCGCAACCAAGGCCACTCTCCGAAGCTTCCTCACCGAGCATTCTGACATTACCGACGATCAAATCACTCGAGTCCACATGCCGCCTCCCTCGAAATCCACGAATGCAATGGGCGATTTCAAGCCGCTAAACAAAGGCTTTGCATATGTGGACTTCTCTACTGAATTAGCCATGTACTCGGCAATTGCTTTGACGGAGACGAAAATGGACGGTCGCCGGCCTCTGCTCATCAAGAATGCGAACAACTTCGAGGGTCGCCCCAAAAAGGCGGCTGGGGAAGCTGATGGGAAGGACGGCAATGTTGCCGGAGCAATAAACGGGAAGCCGCCGAACAAGCGTGTGTTTATTGGTAACTTGGCCTTCGATGTTACGAAAGAGGACCTGGAGGAACATTTTGGTCAATGCGGAGAGATTGCTCTTACGCACATGGCTACGTTCGAAGATTCAGGAAAATGTAAGGGGTATGCATGGATCACCTTTGAGGATATAGAGGCAGCTACGACGGCAGTAAGAGGGTACATTTTCAAGCAGGACGAAGACGACAAAGACGAGGAGTCCGGCGACGAAGATAAACCAGCCAAAGAGAATAAGAAGCAGAAGAAGGGGCGGAAGTGGTTCATCAACAGACTCCGTGGCAGAGATCTGCGCTGCGAGTTCGCTGAAGACTCCACTGTGAGGTACAACAAGAGGTATGGGCCAAAGGACAAGGCGGAGAACGAGAAGACGGAAGATCCAAATTACCGGCCTTTCAACAAGCATTCTCAACCTCCAGCTAAACCGCAGGAGCGACGAAAAGTGGATGCTCGTACAATCAGACCTGGAGCCGCGCACACAAGCGCACCGAGAGCCTCGCAAGCAATCGTGGCTTCCCAGGGAAAGAAGATGACTTTCGACGATTGATTAATGCGGTGTGGAGGCAGACCCATCTCGATAGAATACCCGTACTAGTGGAACAGGCTATGATGTTTGAGGAACAATGTTATTGCTCCCAGTGTTCAAAAAAGATTCCGAACATGTAGCGGAATACAAACGGCTTTTACTGCAAGCATAGCTCGACTTCTTCTCCATTAAACTCTATATTATATGCTTTGTGTTCAATCTTTGTCTATATCGACTCACCTTTTGAAGTTGGAATTTACGCCATAATGACCTCGCACATTTGAGGAGACAACCCCCCTATGGCCACCGCCTCTTCCTTCAGTTCCCCAAATGATCTCACCAGATATAATTCCTTCTCCACCACAACCATTTAAAATCCAAACCCCTACTTATTTATTGTTCTGTTGCGTGAAGATTTTCTCAGGGTCCGGTTTCCTCGTCTTTGACGATGGCTGCAGTTTCGCGCCACGTTCTCGATGCTCAGCCGCCCAATGCAGCTCCCAACCCGAGCCTCGAACTCTAGGACAAGCAACAGCCCAACTAGTTGAAAGTTTCGTCATCTATCTACTCGCTGCTAATGCTCTAGAGCACTTTCCGAACGAAATGACTGATGAGAATTAAGCTTCTGCTTCAAATACGCCCAAAACAGCTAACTTTTGATATTCAGAATTCAAGCGGGTCTCTTCTCAATTCTGGACTGATATGGATCCGTTGACAATTGCTGCCAGTATTGTGGGTTGTCTTGGTACCCAGCTACTATCAAGTCTAACACGTATTTACAGTTTAAAATATCTGCTACCTGCCTCTCCACGGCTAAGTCACTATACCCCATCCGGACAGCGTGCAAAGATGCTCCTAAATACATCGTGTCACTATGCTCTGAGACCACTTTGATCATCGCTTCGCTCTTCAAGCTCCAAAGTCTGATTTTCTCCGAAAATGACTTACAATCATACCCTCTGAAATCAAGGAATGACCTACTAGCGGCCCTGAATATAGTCATGACAGAATGCATGGTTCTGTTCAGCAGCCTAGACGACGAGATACGGCACCTGGCGAAGAGTTGATTCCAAGCAGCAGCTTCCTCTTAAAAAAGCAAGGCTTGGATTGTATGGAACAGGGACAGGTTAATAGAAATATATTAGGAGCACTACGTGGGTTACAGACATCGTTCAATTTGCTGCTGCAGCTTCCACAAATGTAAGCAGAGGACTGCATCCTACTTCTTAGACACTGGACTGACTCTAATTACAGGGGCTTGGTTACTGAGGTTCGAAAGTTAATAGAGGTGGGAAGGTCAGCATTTGCAGACATGGCGCAAAGAATGCATTCGCTCAGATCGTCGCATCCAGATATTGATGTCCCCAGAATCAACATACTCATCAGGTGATCTTTACAGTTGAGAGGACACTGCCCAGTATATAAATGAGTATTTTTCTGAACGCGAGTTCGATTTCGATGATGACGTCGTCTCTAGCAAGGCTTACCGTAGGGCGCTCACCGCCGCAGGAACAGGAAAGCACGATAACAGTGATGGGATGCCAGTCAACCCACAATACCAGAGAGTCTCGATTGATCTATCCGATGCTGCCACGATAACACAGCAAACGCCTGACCGGCCGTTGGAGGGCGTATTTCAGGATGTCCCGACCGCCCGATGGAAGCCCACAACTACAGGGACATTTATTATTACGGAGAGCTTGAGTTCCCTTACCGGAACTTGGGGCTGCCAAAGGCTCAGAAGGTTAGTCGCCTGTTGTTATAGCAGATTGGGTTTCTGCCTTGGGCTAATTGGCGCAGTTCTCCCCCAAGAAGAGCTGCATGAATTCAGTGGCGAACTTGAGAAGCTCATAAGAGTGGCGTCTCGGTCGTAAGGCACAGTTTTCGCCTCCACAACACCTAAGATATGGTATATGATAAGGTTTTGGGATGGGTTTAGCATCCGCAGTGCCTGCCATGTCACAATTGCGAACGGCTTGGCGGGTACGTCTTAAGGAAAGAACCTGAAGCTAAGTTAAAGAGTTATTAAAAGTTGCACTATATGCAGCATCCATCTGGAGAAGAACGTCAAGTTTGTGTCTCTCAAAGTTCTTCGCATTCGCTTCCTTTGGGCTTCCTTGTCTAGAGCGGTGAAAAAGGGCAAACTCGACTGGAAAGAGATTGTATTGTTGTTCCAATAGAAGTTATGTGCTTATCTTAAAGCATATTATTATCGAAGTTAGAGAGTACTGGCTCTGGCTCTGAAAGCCAACGACTTAGCAAAAGAGGAAAGCCAGGAGGAGCTCCATTGTGAAGGCGGTAGCTCACATGCACAGATTTACAGTGCAGTAAGGATGTTGTTTACTTTCAATCTGCTCAGATGGGAACAGAGCCCGGCTACGATCAGGCGTACGTACACTGAGTGATGAGGGAGCTAAACGAATTCATTTTTGAGGTGCGGCCAGCTACTTCCAGTCTTCGTTTTCCTTTGACCACCTGCGGCCAATTTGACATACCTGAGTCTGTTCGGGGCTATACGCAACCACATTGGGCACGCAAAGGAAACGAAAAGCAAGAAGGCTGTATTTTCATTGACTCAATACCAACCTCCGTACAAGCTCAGTTCACTGCAACGAGGGGGGAACGCGAATTTTGAGGTAACTTTGCAATTATCATCTACCGGCTCTTTCAATTCGAGACCCACAATGGCAATTGAGCAAGCTCTCACGGCCTAGCGGCCCTCATAAGTTCTTCGGGTTGGTGAACTGCGTGGTGAATATCTGTTCTGAATCCTTTCCCTTCTTATTGCATTCAGCCCGCTTTCTACTACCCACTTCTCACTAGCCGCTTTCTGTCCGGAGCTCGACCATATTGTCTTTACATTACCATATACGATGCTTTCGAAGCGCCACCTATTCCTGGTTCTCATTTCCATATTCCCTATCTGGCAATCTCCTAAAATGAATCTCTAATTTCGATCAAAACGGTTGCCGGACCGTTACCGCGGAGAAAATGCTGAATCCCCGGGCAAACGACAGGAATTCCAATATAATCGTCTTCTAGAAACCTTCTAGAAACTATATGGAAGGCCGTCATGCATTCAGGAACGCTGAGGCCGAGGTACGGAAGCGCGCGTCATTACCCCGATATACGGCACATGCAAAGAGAAGAAGTACTTTCATTTCCACATGACCTTAGTCGCTTCCAATGGTTGGAAGGCCTTGCGCATGCAATATATTTTGCCTTCTTTTGCAGTAGTGGAGTTCTGGAAGAACGCCCCAACCCGGGTCGGGAGCACTTCGGGAAACATGGGCTCCTGGGTGAATTGCCTAGCGAGCCATACGGAAAAAGTCAACACGGCTGTTAAATGAATTACACTATATTAAACAGGTGTCACTTTCCGGTGATATAGTGTTTCTCTCCACTGAGTGGATGTTTCTTCCCCACTTCATGCGAACTAATCATGTAAGGGGCAATTCTTCATTGGTGCCCAGGATTTGAACTTGGAGCCTCTAGTATGACTATACCGACTGTCTGGGACTAATTTATCTTGGAATCTGCATAGCTTCTTCGAAAGTCAATGGCACGGGAAATGGAGACCTTGGAGCAATCTAATGATACAAAGTACAACCGGGCCGCATCGCCATGGAGTCCAAGTATATATAAGAACTATCCCTCCGCCATGTTCTAATATTCGACATTCCTGCAAGCTCTACCACAGGTATCATACGTCCATCATGGCCCGTACCGCATTTCTCCTCTCCTCCCTTCTGGCTCTCGCGGCTGCCCAGACACCGGGCAAGACCAAGGAAGTGCATCCCAAACTCCAGACATGGAAGTGCACCAACAGGGGAGGTTGCGTGAGACAGAACACCGCTATTGTCCTGGATGCGGCATCCCACTGGATTCACCAAGCCAACGACACCACTAAAGGCTGCGGAAACTGGGGCGAAGCCGCCGACAAGGTTGCTTGCCCGGACGAGGCCACCTGCGCGAAGAACTGCATCATCGAGGGCATCAGCGACTACTCTGAGAACGGCATTACCACGCAAGGCGGTAGCTTGACCCTCAACATGTATGGCAAGAACGGTGTCAGTAGCCCAAGAGTTTATCTCCTTGCTGAGGATGAAAAGAACTACGAGTTGCTTAAGTTGGTCGGGAAGGAGTTCACTTTCGATGTTGATGCCTCGAAGCTTCCTTGCGGTATGAACGGCGCGCTCTATTTCTCAGAGATGGAGAAGGCTGGTGGACGCAGCAAGTTGAACCCGGGTGGTGCGGCATATGGGACTGGGTACTGTGATGCGCAGTGCTATGTCACGCCTTGGGTGAACGGTGTCGTAAGTCCTCCCTTTCCCAAACTTCAGCATCCTTCTTCACAGAAGCTTTTTCTGACATAGATTTAGGGCAACATCGCCGGCAAAGGCATTTGCTGCAACGAGATGGACATCTGGGAAGCGAACAAAGCCGCGACTCAAATGGCCCCCCACACATGCTCCAAACCCGGTCTCTACCAATGCACAGGCGACGAGTGCAAGTTCGATGGTGTGTGTGATAAGAACGGCTGCGGCAACAACCCTTATGTCCTCGGCGAGAAGGGGTACTATGGTCCTGGCAAGCAGTATAAGGTCGATACTACGAGGCCGTTTACTGTGGTTACGCAGTTCAACGCCAACAGCAAGAAGGAGCTTGAGAGCATTAATCGGTTGTATGTCCAAGACGGTAGGGTCATCCAGAACGCTATGGTCAACGTGACTGGCCCCATGACCGACGAATACTGCTCCAAGAACGGTGCTGTCAAGTTCCTCAGTGATGGCGCTATGAAGGGCATGGGAGGATCCCTTGATCGCGGTATGGTTTTGGCTATGAGCGTCTGGTGGGATGAGGGCGGCTTCATGAACTGGCTTGACAGCGGAAATGCTGGACCTTGCAATGCTACTGAAGGAGACCCCAAGGTTATTCAGCAGGTGGAGCCTAGGCCGGCGGTTGTATTTAGTCAGATTAAGTGGGGTGAGATCGGGAGCACGTTTAGGATGAAGGGACGGCCTCATCATTAGGATGGGGAAGTGAGAGCGAAGTGAAGAGGGAGGAGGACTAGATGAATGATGACTTGTATGGGATTAGTGTTAGAGTTTTGATGTATATACTTCAACTATATTCCATGACCACAAGGCCGGTCTCTCCATGTTTTAAGCTCGAGTTATTACCGTGGACTCCTGCCTCGGCCACTTCGATGCTTCTTTTGATTTCTTTTGAACCCTTTTTTTTCGAATTCCCCTTGGAACTTTTTTTCTGAGATTTTTCGAAGGAAGGAGCTCACGAAGAGGTATTGCAATGTAGAAAGAAACTACGTTGAAAGAGAAACAGGGCCAACGGAGAGCAATTCTATATACAGGAGAGCTACTTGCTCCGTGTGGTTCTGGTCATTCACCTTCCTTTCTGTTTGCTTCGACTCCATGGAGATCCAGAATCCCTCACAAATCTCCATTAAACTCCACCTTTCAAACCCCTCTTTTAGATTCTAGAGTCTCCAAAGAGTAGTTATATCTTTCTTCAAGTCATTTCATCGGACTTTCCCTTCGTATATTCCCCTCGAATTCTCTTCTTGAATACGTTTTCGAACTCTCGAGCATTCACCTCGAATAGCCCTTCGAAGAGAATTTTTGAGTAGCTCCCTTAAACAGACCCTTCGATAGGACTTCTAAACAGCTCTATCAAACTTCCCCTTTACGTCCTCAAGTAACTCTAACAGATGACTCCGCCGAATAGCCAGGACCAGGGAGTAAGCGATCGATGTTTTGAAGTTCATAGCACTGTTGATCGGGAAACTAAAGTTAAAAAAGTAGGCTGGAGAGAGATATTTCATTAGGGGATTCCCCAAGGGAGCATCGAAGGACACGATGCGAAACCACTGAAGCTTGACATAGGATATCGGAAGGACACCTAATTTGATCAAGGCAACGCTATGTTGAAACTGTCTCCAGACGAAGCCTCCCGAGATCGCTTAGCCACCTACGTTCCAACAACCCGCTAAACTTAAAACTAACACAGTGCTGAGAAGAAACACGGCAAGGAGGCACTGAGTGGCTTAAGTAGATGCTCCGAAAGAAGAATACAAGGAATAGGAGAGATGAAATTGAAGACGGAGAGAAGGAGATTAAGAGCCTTGATTAGGGAAGAGATTTTGTATGAGAGTACACAATGGGATATAAGCAGCTAAATGAATGCACAAGGATATGGGCAAGAAAGGGGGAGGTGGAGACGAAGGCCAAAAATATACACCAGAGCAGCAAAGTGATAAAGCGAGTACTCTCTTCTCGAGATATCGAGACCTTTGCTGCATTGTTGACATACTCTCCGCCTCCTTTAGGGGGCGACATTATAATACATCAAGTTAAAGCCCACTAGTCAAATCAACCATTGATTCGAAGTAGTCAGAGTTACATTGTTTACATCTGCGTATGTTAATAAATTGCCCGTAGTATCATTGCATATTTGCGTAGGGCCATCGTATGAAAGGTTATTCTTAGGAAACCAGAATATCAATATAGAAAAAGTACACAGAACACAAACAACTCATAACCATGCTCATTGGATGAAATTATGTATCACCTACCATCTTCCAATCCTCACCCGGGGGTATCATAACCGACTTCCAAACCACTCCAACACCAACTCATCACCCAGATAACGAAAGTAGGAAATGAAAAAGACAGTCATCCACTCTCTTCAATGCTCACCATACAGCTACAAAGGTATATGTCCTATCACCACCATCGAAAGCCTCTTGGGAATGTGCGGCGTCCTACTCCACACCAACCTCCCTCCTCGCCTCTTCCCTAAGCACCTCCGGCATCTCCTCCACCCTGTTCTTCTTCTTGACCTTTCCTCTCCAGTTGAGAGATTTCTCAGGAGCGGTAACGCCTTTCTTAGGTCCTGTCTCGATGCTCCGATTGGTGTTATCTTCGTCCACAGAAGCATCCTTCTTTGTCGGTTGAGTAACCCCCTTCCTCGGCCCGATTGTCTTCGTCGCACTTCCCTTCCTCCCCAAAATTCTCCCTTTAAGCCCCCTCTTACTATTCATTTTCTTCTCCTGCAACACCATCTTCTGCACCTTCTCCCACTTCCTGCTCACCCTCAACTCCACCTCCCTCCTCTTGTCCCCTACCCTCTTCCCTTCCCCCTCCGCATCCCCACCTTTACTCTTCTTCCCCTTCTGCCTCTGCCCGAGATAATCCAACTCCTTTCTCCCCTGCACAATCCGCGCCCTCCTCAAATACCCCGTAGGCTGTCGTCCAGTCTTCTTCCGAACCTCCTCATGCACGCCTTTCATCGTAAACGCAAAAGGCCCCATGAGGCCTGCAATATCTTTCAGAATCAACCCGCCGAACCCCATGGCTACCCCCCTAAAGAAGCCGAGGAAGCCGCCTTCTTTGGCTTGGTTGATGGGAAGAGTCCAGAGACCTGTAACGCCGTCTTGGACCCCGTGGAGGAACTCGTCTCGGCCGGCGCGGACGCCGGAGTAGAAGCCTGTAATACGATGTGGAGGACGAACAGTTGGGTCGCCATAGAGGCGGGGTGCGTTGTGGAATCCGAGTGTCAGGGCGAGGGTTAAATTCATTGGAGCTTTCAACAACGCTTCTCCAGATTTCTTGAACCCGCGACCCGTCTCGTGTGCGATCTCTTCTGCAAGGTCTTCGTCGGGCTCTGATAACTTCGATGAAGTAGTCTCCTGTCGCTGTGGCCCAGCAGGGCGGCCATTCTTCCTATCTGACTTATCCGAGTCCGTACGGCCGTTCGTCTCCGCCCCGTTTTGGTTTGCCTCGATGAGTTTTTGCTGTACATGCTCCTGTCTCTTCCTTATCTTCCTCTTCTTCTCCCAGTACTGCTCGCGCTTTTTGATACTCTTTGCCATATGGACAGGGATTGAACCCACCCCGCTGGCTACTCCGCCAACAGTGCTGATAATAGCTCCCCAGCCACCTGTGATAGGTTCTCCAGGACCGCCGAAGTCGTTCCATTCCCAATGACGGAGCAGACGCAGCTCGTTCCACTTGATCTTCTTCCACTCTACTAAGAGTTCAGCGGCAAGCGGGGAGAGGTGTAAGCTCGTGTTCTTCAGTCTCCAGGCTGCTGCGCGCTCTTCGAGAATGTGGCAACGCATACTGCCTTCTCCCCTGGTTGGCAGGTTTCGATGGAAAGACCTCACAGCATTCCTAGCGCCGTCGCCCTCCTTTGCAATGCTGTCCGCAATCTTCTTAACATTTATCCTGGCCTCCTCGCTAAGACACTGCTTGATGCCCTCGGCTAGACGCTCAGCAGTGAGCTTCTTATACGGAATGCATTCGTGTGCTCCAGCCTTCGCATTGGATACCATTGCCCCCCAAAAGGGTTGGTCCCCGAAAAAAGGCACGATCATGGTCGGTTTTCCGCACTTCAGACCCATCGCTGTAGTGCCAGCGCCACCATGATGAACGACTGCGCTGACCCGGGGGAAGAGCCAATCATGTGGGGTGTTATCGAGGATGTAGATGTTGTCAGGCGTGTTGTCCCGGTCTCCAATACCGCCCCAGCCCTCACTAACCAAGGCACGGACTCCAGCCATTTCGACGGCCTCGAAGATGAGCTTTGTGAATTTCTTGGGATCATCGACGACAATGCTTCCAAAACCGATGTAGACGGGCGGGTCTCCCGCCTCGAGGAATTTGGTAAGAGCCTCAGGGGGCTCGAAAGTAGATGCCAACTCGAGGAAAACGAAGCCGGAAATATCTATCTCTGGGCCCCAGTCTTTGGGCTTAGGAACGAGACCCGGTGACCACTGCGGATGTTAGTGTGTGTGTGCAGCGTTTTGTGGGTATTATACGGGCTTTACCATGTAGGTGTAGGGCACCTTCAGTCGGTACAGCTGTCCAGGCGCCCAGAGAGTGGAGACCTCCTCCAGACACAACGTCTTTACTCGGAAACGATTGATGAGATCTCCGAGCCCCTGCCAAGTCATCATTTCGACCAACGGATAACTCATGAAGTTGGCGTAGTTGGCATCGACATTTGACGACTTGATATTGGCTAAAGGATGAGGGAACTGGACTGTCGGAGTATACGGAAAGCTGCATAAAGTTAGCTGTGCCTTGCACAGTGAAAAAAAGAGTGATCATACGTGAACATCATATGCAACGGTATACCCAAGCGCTCTGCGATATGTGGAGGAGCGAAACTGGGCGGATTTGCTATGATGGCGTCTGCTATGAAGGGGTCTTTACCGCCCACTTGGGACAGTTAGCGCTATTATCATCTCAAAGGGAGACAGAAAGACCTACTCATTTTCATGTTGGCCTTGTCCGTCTCATCATCAGTCGAGTTGATGCACGCACGCCACATTCCTTCGAACATCTCAGACATGGCTGCTCTCCGTCTTCTGACCTCGCCTTGTGTGATAGTCTCGACAGAGGGGATCAGACCGGGGTTCTTCACCATAAAGGCCATAAGCTCAGCAGGATCGCCGCCTACCGAGAAGAACTCCAGGCCCGAGTCTTCTTGTACGAACTTCTTGAAAGCAGGATGGGTAGCAATCCGCACACGATGGCCATACTCATCCTTCAGTATTTTTCCAATTTTAATGAATGGTTGGATATCTCCGCGTGATCCGATGACGATGATGCAAATGTTCAAGTGTAGACGTGTTTCCTCGTGCTCCATGTCGTCGTTTTCTAGAGGGATCTTTTGAGATGCAGGAACATCTCTATGATGGGGAGTCTCCCCATTCTCATCCTTTTCGTCTCCACCTTTGAAGTAACTCTTGAGTCCTACACCCAGTGTTTTGGCGAAGTATCCGTTATTCATGGCCTCGTGGATAGAGAGTTTGAGACGCCCATCGCGCTTAGACACTCTAGCTTTGGTTTTGAAGTTCTCGTTTGCTATGTGAAACGATTCAAATGGCCCGGCACGATGCCTTCCTGGCTTCTTTGTGGAGTGTTTATCTGACGAGACAGGGCCATCTTCGTCGGAGGAGTCGGAGGAGCTTGAGTCGGAGGCGTATGGGTCAAAGTGGACTTGATGTATATCTTCGGCTCTATCTGCCGTGGGCGCCCGCTTCCTGAAGTTGAATAATACAGATCTCCTCGCTTGAGGAGCCGGTCGTTCGGTCATGAACTTCTGTATCATACGAGGGCGAGAGGTAGAGTCGATGCCTGACTTGAGATGCGATAATCGTGGAGCAGGTTCGACATTTTCAGTTGGTGCGGGTATATTTGAGATAAGTGTTGGAGCGCTGTCGTTGGTTGCGGCGCGTTTCAAGGGCGTGCCCGGTGTCGAGTTTGAAGTGTTTCCATTGGGATGAGAAATCTCAATTGGACCCAGGTCGGCTCCAGTAAGAGTAAGGCGGTTATCTGCATAATCTCGTGTGTCGGTCATGGTGGTGTGGGGTATAAAGTGTGGTTGGGTATCTGAAGAAGAGGAAGAATGTTGTTTGTGGTTATGCAACCGAAATAGAGAGGAAGCAGAGCCGTTCAAACAAACCTACCAAGGCGGAAAGAAGCAGAGAAGAAGTGGCAAAGAGTGAATGACAGTCATAACCGAGCGAAGGGTTATCTACAGACGGAGTCGTGTAAGGAACAGAGGGTGGTAACAATACAGTGATGATAACGATGGAAGTAGAAGTGTTGACGCTGCAGTGACCGATGATGCATCAGGTTTTGGTTTGCTGCAGCCCCCGGGAACAGCGATAAGGACTTGCCTTGATGCAGTTTGGCTGCCGCTGGATTGACGTTAGGGTGGGCCATTGCCCCTGTTCAATACATATGACATCATTTAAAACACGTCAACATTCCGGCATGTGAACAATGAGCACCAAACACTACAACATAATCCGAGGCCACGAAGATATCATTTTTGTTCGTCTATTCATTGATTCATCATTTCTGCTTGAAGTTTATGCTGGCAAATTCCTCCAGACATCACGACTATGAAATAGAATGAAGCCCAGCAAAATAGTAGTGTCAATACAACTCGACAGCACGTGACTCTTTTTTTTTATAGAATTAGATTGATATACATATACATAAAAGCACGCCGAACATATGTTTCAATCCATCAGTGGCCACACACTTGCTCAGCTCTTTACCAGTCCAACCTTATAGCCGATGGTCTTCACAATATCAACGCCCCAGCCGATCCATCCGCGAGAGAGCTGGAGAGCATTCAGCACGCCCACAATACTCTTGCAGAAGGCTTCGGTATGCTCCCAGTCCTCGGCATATGGCTCCCACACAGCTCGCTGTTCACTTCCAGGAGTACCCTCTTCGACGAGCTGCCACTCTCCGTTCTCAAGCTGTTTGGTGTGCACTTTGGGGCCAATGACAAGGGCGCGACCGAGGATGCGTGAGTCCGCAACCAGACGCGTGCCCGCGTCCACCACATCCTCTACTTTCCCCATACCTCCTCCGGCAAGAGCCAGTCGTGCTGCTGCAGTGACGATAGGTGTATCGATGAAGTAGGGACAGAGCATGTTGATGCGAACGCCTTGAGCCATAGATGTAGCTCGCAGAGACCGGAAGATACCAAGCACAGCGTGTTTCGCAGCGCAGTACTGGGGTTGAATCGGAATTGGACCAAGTGACGCGATGGACCCAATCAGCAAGAGATGTCTGTCTCTAACTCTCTTCTTTGGGTCCGACTCCATGTCGCAAGCTTCTGAGCCCGGGTTCTTCGGAAGCCAGTAGTAGGCGAGATGCGTCGTATAAAGGACACCGGTGCAGTTCACATCCATGATTTTGAAGTCAGGCTTGGGCGGCTCCGCAGCATCCAGGTTCTTGGGGAATTGAAGAGTATCCGCGCCGGCAATGCCTGCGTTTGCGACAACAGTGTCGATTCCTCCATGGGGACTCAGCTTGACGGCTTCTTTGAAGAGGTTCACTTGAGACTGCCAGTCTGTGACATCGCAATGCACGAAGTGGACATTCTGATTGCCGGTCTCTTGACGCACCGACCGGACTAGGGAGTCTCCTTTCTGAACATTAATATCACCCACCACGATTGTAGCACCGTTGTTGGCCCAATGCTGTACGAATCCCGCGCCGAAGCCGCTCGCACCGCCGGTTATCAGGATTGTCTTGTTGGCGACCCACGATGCATCATAGGGGATGGAGAGGTCGATGGGGGGGGACTGTCGGATGATCCCAGAGAGGCTCGGATTGCTAGACGACGCCATCGCTTTTCCGATTGGGGTATCTCAGCGCTGGTAGAAGACTAAAGATTAACGGGTTAATTAAGAGGTAAGTAGTGAAGCAATGACTGATTATCCAATATGAATGGAGAGAAGCGGAGGACTGGTCAACGGTGAGGGAACAGGGGGAGCACAGAGTTGGAGAGACTGTGGAGAAGAGGCACCCGAGTGGTAGCGGCTTGACACTGAAACAGATCGGTGCCCCTCCTGTCCCTGCAGCGATTTCTTTGCCCGATGGACCCCGCCATTCCTCTTCCCTTCAGCCCTGCCGACAAAACATTCACTCCGATCATCTCACCCGGCACAGCAATTGACCACCAGTACACTCTGTACTTCTCTAGTCTCTCATCTTCAATCTTCAATATTTGTTTACAATATGGCGCCTCAATCTAGCATACCTGCACCTTCGAACTCCTCCCCGGCTTCCATTGTCGCAACCCTCTTCTACAAGACCGACTCACCGAATCACGCACATCCACACGCCGATGCCTCTCCTCATAGCCCAACAGACCACCTCCCAGAAGCCTCACTCAGCTCTCTGAACGATGGCTCTGTTCCAACCTCAAACATGCAAGAATACCCTCTCGAGCCTCCGACTCCGGGCCCCGACCCTCTCGACCACCTTTACGGATCCTACATCTCCCAAAGCTGTCTCACAGACTTCTTCGTCACACTCACAACTATCATACCCGGGCTGGAGGATTCGTCGATTGAGTCGCGGAGACTGGATAACTCGAAACTCTGCCGAGTCGTCGAAGTCACCTTCTCGCTCCCTGCGCAGTCATCAGTGACACCCGAAGGCTTGAGACAAGACGAAACAATCTCGCGCTTCGAGCACCAATGGAACATCGAAGCCGTCTTTCAAACAAACACCATATACCGGCGTTACAAACGCCTCGCAGTCTTCGATATGGACTCGACCCTTATCCAGCAAGAAGTCATCGACGAAATCGCATCCTTAATTGGCGTCGAGGCAGAAGTCTCCGCCATCACACATGCAGCTATGAACGGCGAACTCGATTTTGAAGCTAGCTTGAGGAGGAGATGTGCGCTATTGAAAGGAGTACGGAATCCCGATGTATGGGAGACGCTTAAGCCCCGGATTACGCTGAATCACGGGGTTGCAGATTTGATAAAGGCACTGAAGAGGCTCGGATACAAAACCGCAGTGCTGAGTGGTGGTTTCACCCCCCTGACTGGGTGGATGGGACAGCAACTCGGTCTCGATTACGCCTTCGCGAACCATCTTGTTGTCAGTGACGACGGGCTGTCATTGACTGGCGAGTTGACGGGCGAAATTGTCCATGCAGAGAAGAAGAGGCAACATGTGCTTGAGATCGCAGAGAAAGAGGGTATCTTGTTGGAGCAGGTTGTTGTGGTTGGGGACGGGGCAAACGACTTACCGATGATGGGGGTGGCGGGGCTGGGTGTCGCATTTAATGCGAAGCCAAAGGTACAGATGCAGGCGCCGGCGAGATTAAATAGCAAGAGTATGTTAGATTTGTTGTATCTTTTGGGGATATCGAAGGAGGAGCAGGAGGCGCTGCTCGGGTAGCCTTTAGAATCACGGTTCGGATATGGCTTGGGCATCTCATGTTATGTTCACTCGCAAAGTTTTCTGCATATATATCCTTCTAGAACTAAAAGCGCTATATTTTATCAATATCATTCCACTATTTCAGATCTCTCTTAACGAGGATATCAAATATCCCGGTATTCACCTCAGTGAAATACCCCTGACTATCATCACCACCAGAGCCCAATCACCGCAACTCCAATCCACCACGACCGGACCAAAACCACCAGGTTTCCTGTTCACCTTCTGTCCATCGCGTCTACGCCATATATCCTCCCCGAATATACAAAAGCCCACCGGTATTGAGCCTGCTCAGACACTCACCAGTGCATGACCCGGCAGGAACAGCACCTATCCTCTTACCACAAAACAAACATACTCATAACTTCCCCAGTCAAACTCCTACTTACCGAGCCTTCTATTTACCGCACCACGAGAGAGTCCTCCGAAATCCCCTGCTTGCCCTTCCACGCCCTTCCATCTGCCACACACACTGCCTAATGCCCAACAAACCATCCCGCCTGCTTCCGCTTCATCACCATCACGTGCTCCCGTGCAAGAGCTAGCCCCACTAGCGTCCCATCTGGCCTGCTCCTTCTCTGATACATAAACCCTCCTCCTGTCCCCCTTCTTTCTTCTCCTCTCTCCACATAGCAAAAACGAACTACAAATTTCTTTACCCCAGGCTTCTGAGCTGAGAGGTTAAGAAAGTACCCCATTGCCAACCATAGTGGCGGGTTTGGGGGAGTGAATTGGTGAGGTTTGGTGAAAGCTGAAAATGGGTACTTTATCTCTTCATTGGAGAGGGGGGATGGCGCGTAAATTATCCAACCTCAAGATACGTAACCTACAAGACCTCGTGCAACGGTATCAATTTTATAAGCTGAAAACACTGGACCACTTATCGAGGGACAACCTTGATCAGACAAATGTTGACCCCTTGTAGCTTAATCATTTTATGCGACATAGAAGATAGCCTGCAAACTCCATCTCATCCTTCAAAGTCATACTGTTATAACTTTTGGCATGTAGGGTGGGAGTGGGGTGGAGACTTTGAAATCAAAACACCACATCAACCGTATTATGTGGGTGCATGGTTTTTGGGACATCGAGGCCACTAGAAATCGTCCATGTTTTAACAGACTTTTGAGTAATGAGTTGAGAGAATGGAGCTTGGAAACAGAAATACGCACCACCATACTACTATGTGTGTGGGGTGCTTTTTCAGGATGGCTGGGAACATTTTTATACCAACAAGGATGAATGCTCTTGAAAGTCGAAGTGTGGGCGAGTGAAGCGTTGAAATTTGAAGTTTTCACGGCAGGTATACCATGTGAATGGAGGGTTTTTTGGGTGTGTGTGCCACTTCATGAAGGCGAAGCGTGGCGTCTCAAAAATGATATTTGGACACAGGAACCCGCAAGAATGATGCCCCATGTTCTCGGAGGACTTGGTAGGAACCAAAAACCCTAGTGATCTACTTCCTTGGGCGGAGGCGGAGTTCAAAAACCCTCTCTATATGTGGGCACCACAAGATGGACAAGACAATGATCAAGCTGCCTTGAAGTTACAGAATTACTCAAAGCAATCGGGATGGGAAAGGAGATCCCATAAACGGAACGGGGAGCCTTCCATGGGTCGACGGGAGAGCAAATTGTGCCAAACAACTGTACAACCAATCCTATGATGAAAGGAGGAGGACTGGGTAAAATGCCAGACAGCACTAACATGGGTATTGTGAAAAAAAAAATTTAACAACATGAACATAGACTCGGGTTTTGTTTGGGATTGGCTATTCAAGGACTGAAAAAATGATGCGTGAACTCGACACTACTGGTTTGATTAATTAGGTTCCTGACTGCGATAGTCATGGTCACCGTTATAAATGACATTACTTAATATATCGAAGGCAACTCTCACTCACTCCGTAGATGTCCCTCCCTTAAAAAAGCCTTCCAGGGTCCAGTTGATGCCGCACAGTACGCATATTCAATGTTGGAACCCAATTTTTACCACAGCGAAAAAAGTACTGGCTTCAGATCAGAACGATTGGACAATTCTACGATTAAGGGTGTAAGAAACACGTCCGAATAGTCTGCGGCGGATATAAGTAGTGGGGAGATTGCTCGAACATAACCTTACTATCAGTTCGTTGGGGTAGGCTCTCTCCTCTTTACCCTCATATACAGCCCCTCTTGTTTCACAAACCACCTGATATAGTTAGCTGATGTGGACTTCGTCTATGATTAGGTGGTAGTAAGCATTACCAGCAGTTCTGTTTAGGTTCACCGGCCGGATCCTCAAGTTCGATATCAAAGTTCAGGAGGACAAGTGGAATAAGCTGTTTGGATTAGTCTTTGAAGTAAAAAGAGCTATGCTCAGTTACACACCTTTGACATTTCCATCCAGCTCAGATCTGTACCTGTTAATTAAATGGCCTAGAGTAATCCTCTCAAGAGAATGAAGAGCGAGGGATACATACTTTTGCCTATGCACACTCGTGCTCCGGCACCAAACGCAATGAAGAACCGGTCTACCCTTGTTAGCTCCTCATATTATCCTCAAGGCTGCATTGCGAACTTTCAGACTTACCCATGTGCCCTCGGTCCCCTTCAAGCCACCGCTCCGGACGGAATGTTTCTGCGTCTTCGCCAAAGATATTCGTATCTCTGTGGATTACCCAGGGGTTTGTGCCGATAACAGTCTAAGAGATGGTTAGCATTCATCTTCTCTCCGTGCTGGGGAATAAAGATCGTACGCCACCTGGGATAAATTTCCCGTCAATATGTATTCCCTCCACTGGCACTACTCTCGGAAGCGCCATCCCTACCGCCGGGTGTAAGCGTAGCACTTCGTGCATACAGGCTTGAAGATACGGCATTTTCATAGCATCGACCAGCAATATCGAATCAGTGATCTGTCCCGCATTGGCTCGGTCTAGTATCTCATCCATAAGTTTCGCTTTGCACTCCGGGAACTTACACAGATGATACAGCACCGCACTGATTGAAATAGCTGTAGTATCGCTCCCGGCGAATATATTACTCGTAGCCATCGACAGCACGCCATTCCAGTCATATTCGGCGGGTTTCGAATGATGAATATCCAGTAATTTCTCCAGCATGTCTTTATGGTCACTTCCCCTCGATTTCCGGCTTTCCGTTTCTTTTACAGCAAAACTGCGGAGGCTGCCATGGCGAGCTGTGACTCCGAGCCAGTTGCCGATGACAGGGGAGAGGTAGTCGTGCAGCCAGTATAACCACGGCATTTGGCCGATCCAGGATGCGGAGATTAGGGCGTTGTCGATTTGGTGGAAGGAACCGTCGTCTTTGCCGGCGTCCATGAAGCCGAAGCGTTTGGAAAATGTTACTGCGCCAATTACATCAAAAGCGAACAGCTGCGCCCAGAGCCCCATATCGATCTTCTCTCCCTCCCTTTTAGCCATCTCGCCGAGGAATACCTTCACGGCATCATCCACGCCCACCTCTAGCTGTTTCATACTCTCCATCGAGTAGGCCCGACTAACTAATCTACGCTGGGTCCGATGAATGTCTTCGTTACGCTCCGCGAAGAGATCGAACTTCCGGTGGCCCTGCCATACACTATACCAGTCGCTTTTGCGAAACTTACTACCGGACGCTGTACTATATCAGTAGTCGATTCTTAACTCTAGAGAATCCCTACTTCTGCCACCACAAGTACCATTAATGCATGGATTGAATGGTGGTATACGAACCGTAAATCATCTTTATAGCCACAGGATCAGAAGTGCTGACTTCATTTGGGCCTGTCCGAACCAGCTTCCCATGCTTCTTATGCAAAGATAACATCTTCTGGTGCATGTCGCCTTTGCGGGAATGGTGAACGAGCCATAACGAAGAGTAGCGAGCAAGGAGTGGACCGGGAACCGCAGAAAGAGGTGAAAAGATGTGATACAAGAGTATTATAGACACAATACATATGACAATAATATGAGGAGATAACAATGACACTCCCAAAAAGAATGGTTTGAAGAAGAGCGCTAAAGACTCCATTGTTGGCTTATGAACCTTGGAGAACGATATCAGAAACGGACATCTGCTCGCCTTATATGACTCGAGAAGAATGGCACCGGAAACGGCAATCCACTTGTTTGATAGAGCTAAAGAACAATGTGAAATCACTGTAAACGGGGAGTAAGACGGATATAACATCGGGAGGATGCTCCGAGGAAGCACACCGCATCCATCGCCTTTCATTCTCCCGGTTCAGGTGCCGCACCCCGCTAATTCGGCTGACGCGCGACACGTCATGGCCATCTTGAACTGCTGGTAAGGGTCGTCACCTACTCAAAGATAATAGTGGGTTTATACAAGAAGGCACCTTTGGATGAATTGCACTTTGCTGACGAATCCAAGAGGAAGAGTGAACGTTGACATCCGAGGTCCGAGGGAATCAGGCGCTTACCAAGAATAGTCAATTATCGCACAGACCTCACCTTATTTGGACGTCTATCATGTGACTTCGCGATATCGCGGCCTAGTCTTGGCAAGCAGGAATGCTGCCTGGCCATTCCTCGAAGTGTCGACTTCCTCTCTTTTCCATCTCACAATTTCGATTAAAACTATCGCTCTCACTAAGTATGGCTGGAAAGGAAGCGACAGTGTACATTGTGGATCTTGGCCGGTCAATGAGCGAGAAGCGTCATGGTCGGCGCCAAACGAACTTAGAATGGAGCATGGAGTATGTTTGGGACAAGATCACATCCACCGTAAGCCTTAAACTGTGGTTTATCCGAAATTCTTGCTAATAACTTCAGGTATCAACAGGCCGTAAGACGACTTTAGTTGGCGTGGTAGGATTTCGCACGAATGGTAAGTTGTCCTAAGATCGCTCTTGTCACGACATCGAGATACTGTTCGAGGAAGTCTGCTAAAACGCGTAGACACCAATGTCGGCGAATTCGTAGATGACAGTGAAGGCTATGAGAATATAAGCATATTAACGCCTCTTAAACAGTAGCGAAACAACCCCATGCTAGTTTGTATTCAGCTGATGCCTCCAAGATTCCTTCTACCGGACATCCGCGCCCTACAGAACGATCTAAAACCTAGCAAGACGGATAACGGTGATGGTATGGCTTCGCAACGTGATTTATATGCGCCTTGCTAACCATCCGCAGTGACGTCCGCATTAGTTATAGCTATCCAAATGATAAGTGAGGCGACTTCAAATAAGTCAGGCAAACCATTGAAATATGACCGCCGAATAATCATGGTGACCGACGGCTTTGGGCCAATACACGATGACGACCTGGACGGAATTGCCTCAAAAATAAAAGATGACGAGATCGAGCTCACCCTGCTGTAAGACATGCTCCAGCTCTAGAGACGTTGCACTATAATAAATCCTCAATTTCTAATATCAATTAGGGGCGTGGATTTCGATGACGAAGAGTACGGGTTCAAAGAAGAAGACAAAGCTCCAGAAAAGGTTTCTCGAATGGATTGAACCACCTGAACACGTTCACTAACGCTTTACAGGCCGAAAACGAAAGGATCCTAAAACAGCTCGTCGATGACTGCGGCGGCAATTTCGGTACTCTGGCCGAGGCAGTCGAGCAAACTGCGCTTCCCAGAGTTAAAGAAGTCCGGCCTACGCCTAACTATAAAGGGACCCTTACCTTAGGTAACCCAGCAGATTACGATGCAACACTGACTATCGACGTTGAAAGATATCCCTGCACCATGATCGCCAAACCTCCCACTGCAAGCAGATTCGTTGTGAGAACAGACCTGGCAGGCGCACTAGTCGAGACTCAGTCCACTGCAACAGTAGTAGGAGATGATCATGACGAGGGCGGCCAACTCGCTGCTGTGCGCAATCAGCGGGTCTACAAAGTCGAGAACCCCGACGAGCCGGGAGCAATGATGAATGTCGAGCCCGAGGATCTAGAGAAAGGGTACGAGTACGGCCGCACCGCGGTGCATATCAGCGAAAGCGACTCGAACGTCGTAAAACTAGAAACAGAGCAAGGTCTTGAAATCATTGGTTTCGTGCATGCAGAAAAGGTGAACTCATATCTTCTCCTTCTCAACGTTTAAAGTCTAGCCCTAACGTCTCATTCCAGACAGAGCGCTACCTCCCCATGTCCCGTACCAACTACATCATCGCGCAAAAAACCAACTCCGAAGCCAAACTCGCCCTTTCCTCCCTCATCCACGCCCTCTACGAAACCGAATGTCACGCCATCGCGCGCCTCGTCGCCAAAGAAGGAAAACCGCCCTGCATCCTCCTCCTAACCCCTTTTATCGAGCTCGACACCGAAGCCCTCATCGACGTTGAACTGCCCTTCGCGGAAGACATGCGGCGCTACAAGTTCCCTAGCCTTGATAAAAAACTTACGGTGAGCGGAAAGGTTATTACGGAACACAGGGATATTCCAAATGAGGGGTTGATGAAAGCTATGTCGGATTATGTGGATGCTATGGATTTGAGTACGTTCGGCAAGGATGAGGATGGGAATTCAATGGAATACATGCAGTTGGAGGAAACGTACTCCCCGCTCTTGCATCGCATTAACCACATCATCCGTTGGCGAGCCACCCACGACACCTACACCTCCCTGCCGGAGCCACCTGCCGTATTGATGGAATACTCCGTCCCCCCCGCCGACCTCATAGACGAAGTTTCCAAGCAGCTCATCACGCTCAAGCAAACTGCCGATGTCAAACGCGTCCCGCCAAAGCAGAAGGGGCGAGGGAAGCGGAACCGCGACCATGATAAACCGCTCTCAGGCCTGGATGTTGATGCGCTATTGGGTAAAACTAAACGTGTCAAAATCGACCCGCAGAACCTCGTCCCCAGCTTCAAACAAGCACTCTCCGCGACCGACGAGCTGGAAGGCATACAAGCCGCCGCCGATGAAATGGGTGCGCAAATCCGCTCGCTCATTACCACCAGCTTTGGAGAAAGTAATTATGGGCGCGCGACGGAGGCGATTAGAGTTATGAGGGAAGAGTTGATTGAGCTGGAGGAGCCGGAGATCTTCAATACTATCATCAAAGATCTGAAGAAGCAAATCCTTGGCGAAGATTTAGGTGGAGAAAGGAGAGAGATGTGGTTAAAGATCCGCGACAACAGGATAGGGCTCATTGATAATAAGAGGAGCATGATGAGCGATGTCCAGCTGGAGGAGGCGGAGGAGTTTTATAGGGCGTCTTAGGTAGGGAAAAAGGTTGCAGTCTGCAGATAGGTGTACGGTGTGAAGGGGTCACCTAATTATCCCTTTTTAGAGCGATCCAGTTTACTCTTGGGAGGTCACAATAACGAGATCTTAGACTGGATCTAAATTTGTGCACTTTTCTTGTGGCTGAGACATGGTGATCGTTCCGGAGCCTGCGGTATGCTGAATGATTGAGTCATACGAAGGTATCTAATGGAGTTAAGATTATGCTATACCATCCTCCTCACCAAAATTTAACATCCATATTCTAGCTAAAGCCTACCGGAGAAGGGGGGGATAGTAGTCGGCGTCTCTTTCCCTTGACTACTTACTCGAATCTCGATACTCGAGCTGGTGCCTCATCTGTTCAAGTGCCCTTCTCAAGGGAAACAGCCTACTTCCCTATTATAAACTTACCCTTAAGTTCGTAACTAGTTCCGTTTTACTATCATTCGTAAATGCTCTGCTAACATATAAACTTATAGCTCTGCAGTCTTTTCTCCTACCTTAATCCTTCCTTCTTTCCGCCTCATGTCAGATATCGAACCACGTATATCCTCCTAAAGATACAAAAATCTTAATGCCTAGAGCAGGAGCAAGGCGAGCGATGGTCTAATACTCGCTTTACAGAGGTTTTACGGTGTATAAGTTATAACGGAATAATTATATATGACTAGGTAGAAGGGTTTCCGGTCATATGAAGGTAGGAGGGTAGGGGAGTATTGAAGAGCAAGGGGATTAAAGGAGGGGAGGGGAGATAAAGGGAGGTTAAAGGAGGTTGGGAGGGTTAAGGGATATCGAAGAGGCTTAGGGAATAAAGGACAGGGGTAATGGATAAGGGAGAGGAGTAGGGGATAAAAGTTGACGTTAATGCAGAAAAGAAACTATGAAAATACAGCAAAAGTGAAGTAGAAAGTGACTATAGAGCGTAGTGAGACAGAAGAGGTAGGTTGGGATCGTAAAATGGAGTTGAATCGTATTGGAATGAAGAGGATAGTGGATCTAGAGAAGGAGATGGGGAAAGAAGAAGAAGTATAAGAGATTTTAACTGTTAGGGTTCAATGGACGATGCCTTTTAATAAATTCTTACTAAGAAGTTTAATAACAAATCAAGCAGTACCTTAGGATACCTAGAATTAACTATAATCTTATTCTCATGATCCAATTCTTTGGTCGCGAGAGAATGGGTCTCTTAGATGAGGGGGTCATTTTATTTCCTGTGATGTAGATGTCTCCTTAGGCCTTTATGCTTATATTGCTGGAGCCTAAAAAGATAAATAGGAAACCAAAGCCATGATATCGTCGCAATCTGACTGTTTTACAGAGCCAGCTCAAAGTCTTTCCAGAATCTCAATGCTGGTGGCCCTCTCGCTCGAACCGCATAACTACAAGAAGATTAATCAAAGCTCATAATGTAAGAACATTCCGCGTGCCTATTGGCCCCTCCATTCTCTGACTAGTTCTCACCTGCTTCGATAATCCCTTCGCGCTCCTCCGCTGAAACACTGCCATCGCCGTCCTCGTCGCCATCTTCCTCTCCTTCCCCCTCACCTCTGCCAACAGCCGCGATAGCATCTCTTCGATTTCCACCGTTCATGCCCTCCCCGCCTGCGGCCGCTGCCCGAGAATCGGCTTCAGCAAACATTTCCATGATGTCGTCCACGGACATCCCCTCATCCACGAAATTACCATCTCCCATCATCCTAACCGGGGATACTCCCCATCCGTGTTCTCCATCACCGCCTCCTTCAGCCCAATTACCACCCGTTCCCTCGCCCCATCGTCCATCCTCTCCCTCATCCTCACCCCTACCCTCCCGCTCCGGCCGATCAAATGCGTACCCTATACGTCCCCATCTCTCCCGCTCATAGTCCATATCATGCACCCGCCCATCCACCAAACCCTGCTCCCAGTACATCCCTATGGCCCCGCCTTCGCCTCCAAGGTCCTCCACAAACAACCTCACCACATTCCTACCCACGTCCAGTCGGGCATAAGTCGGCAGACCGAGAGACCGCATATAGTAGCAAAATCGAATTGCTTCTGCGGCAGATGGAGAAATAGAGCGGGTGAGGCGGTGGGCAAGGCGCGGGGTGAAGGGGAGGGTGGGAGCGGTGCGGAGTTGGGTAAGAAGGGAAGTTTGCGCGGCGAGGTAGGCGGGAGAAGGGCGGGGGTTATGGGATGTGTCCTCGTTGTACGTGGTAGAGGGGAGGAGCTCGACAACGGTGTCGGCGCTCAGGTAGATAGGGGTGGACATAGTGGAGGTTTTGATGCTGAGTAGAAGGATTCATGTTAATATGATGAAAGAGGTGGAGGGAAGAGGAACATAGAAGCGGGACGGAAGCGGAAGATATGTATGCCTTTGAACAGTGAAGTAGAAGTAGGCGAGAGGATGCTAGTGCATGTCTTAGAGTGAATCTGAAGGCTTCGCTATGTTTTGGCAGATCATCTATCTATTAGAAAAGCAAGTTAGACGTTCTAGACACATGTTTACCCGTGAAAGAGATTGCTTATGTAGAGAATGACCAACAGTGCGGTGTAATGGCGAATTTAATAATGAGAATTTCAGGGTTGTTTTCTTATGCGAGGGTCCGGAGACGCAGAACATCCAATGCTTAGTACGCTAACAAAAATCTGTTAGCTAAAGCCCGCTTCAAAGTATCCAAGAAAAAGACTAAACCTTTTAAAAGCTGCTTTTGCAAAAGAAGCGTTTGCCAAACCGAAGACGGATAGTGGGAATAGAGTGTAGTAATAGACGTGGATGTAGGCGTGTAGGCGTGGTAACAACAAGAAGGGTAGTAGTGTTTGTTGACAGACGATGGGAAAATGATTGCGAGAAATCTTTGTAGACACCTTTACGCGCTAAGCCAGGCTTGCATGATAATTATAATATGTGTGCAATGTGGTGCGTTGTGCAAGAAGGTTCTGATTGTTTGGTGGGCGGAGATTGAAGTCACTGTCGTGGTGTGAAGTGGGAGGTGGGAGGAAGGGGAGTAACGAGGCTTGCGTGGAAAACAGAGATCGTAGCGTTAGAGAAAAGGTGTCACGAGAATATAGTTGTCTAGAAGAGAGAAACAGGGTAAGGGACTGGATTCAAAAAAGAGAGATGTGAATATGAAGCAGGAAGGGGATTTATGGTAGTGAAGAGGAACGCCGAGGTGACGCGGATGTAGGGTACCTTAAAGTTGAGCGCTGTCCTTCAGAAATCTTCGCACTTCCAAGAAAGGATACATAAGGCTTGCGCTTTGGAGACGGAAAGTTCCAGGAAGTCTTCTTATTTATGGAATGGCAGACTGGGACAGCAAGCCACTATACAGAACGTCGAAGATGACCGTGACACATTGGAATGACATATGAATATTTCTGAGAAACAACCGCTGAGAAAACGACCTCTCTTGACCGAATAAGTGGAAAAGACCATAGCAAAAAAGCCATCATCAAGGGAGGTCCCCTCATGACTCACTCAAAGCTCAGCTGTAGGGGAACCGCCTTCACCCTTAAATATCCCTCAAGCCCACTGCTTCCCTAAATACACCGTCCGATCCCACTCTGGCTCCTCCCTTGTACTCGGATAAATCTTCCCCAACTCCTTCAAACCTACTATGTTGTCAGTAACTCCTCTCACTCCCTCCTACCGCACTCCCTTCACCTCAAAACTAAAGAAACTTCACCTACTTCTATTAAAAGCCACAGCCTGAGCATGCCTCTCAAAGTCATACGCAACGTCCCCATTCCTTGCTGTCCGGACCCTCAGCAACCCATCTGGCAGTGGCAAGTACACCCAGCGTTGGTTCTGACCAGGTAGGATGCGGCCTTGGCGGCACCGCGACTGGAAGTAGGCGGCTTCGTCGGCGGTGGCGAAGACGAGTACGGGTTCAAGCGGCTGGAGCGATATGAAGGAGGAGATAATTACTGGGGGTGGCATGGTTTGGGCAATGGCTTGGTTTTGGGCAATGGCTTGGTTTGGGCAGTGGCTTTAGGGGATGGGATGGGGACTGAGGTCCGTTAGGCTGAGCACAGGTTTGAGCGCGAGTGGAAGAGGGAGTACTATGTAATCCAGCAAGCACGATGTCTTACCCACCGAAATATGGTCCAAGAATTGGAATTGGAATTGGAATTGGAGTTGAAGAAGTGATCAGCGATAAATTAAAAGTCCGAATCAAGAATGCGATGGAAGTATAGATGAAGACGACAGCGATGATGGGACACAAAGGCTACAGAACAGAAACATCTTCACTACTTATCTTTCTACGAACCTGGCTATGTCTACAGCGCATATCCAACCTACATACTCCCTCCGCCGCCTTCAGCCCCCGAAAGTTGAATGCTCAGTGGTGAATCTTGTTGTCTAGGCAGAATCGCGATGTAGAAGAGGCGGTGACGTTTAAGTAAAGCTGCATCGAGGGTCATTAAATTTCATGATGATTGGTCAGGCTGTGCAGTGGAGTTATGCAGGCGTATTGTGGCTTGGCATCCTACGGCAGTTCCACTGCCTTGTGGCCATTCACTCCTCTCCAAGAATCTGTTTATGGCGGATTTCATCTGCCTTGTTGCGCCGCTAAAGTCAGATAGTATGTTAATGATGAAGGGAGATGGTATTCGTCAGTATGTCCATCAGGATGAACCATGAGTCCGATGGAGGGGCACTCTGAATGGATAACACAGTGGAAAAGAGCCTGAATTATATACTTTGAAGCTTAGGATATCTAAGACTGTTTTAGGCGCCCTATATTGAAGATCAAGAACAGTCGAGTACCGATTCCGAGTATATTTCGCCGCTACATACGCCTCGACTCCCCAAGTAGCTCCAAAGGCAACATCAAACCCACTAACACAGCGCACGCTCAAACCCCCCATTTCCAATACCAACTCCGCGCCGATTTCTCACCCTTTAAATAAGCCCTCCTCACCCTCTGACTCCTTAATCAAGGAAGTCACTTCCTTCGGTTCCTCTCTGCCCTTTTCCTTGCCGGCCTCCCCGTACCCTTACCAGACTCCGTTCCCAATTTCATCTCATCAATTTAACCTATTTGGACAAGCTAGATAAAGGCACATTTCCTCTAACAACCCTCCTATTTCACTTCGCTCATAGCGTATCAAACACCGACACCAAAGGAAACTCCCCAAAATCTCCCTTAACCAGCCTTCTGAATTCTCGGAATGATTCATCCTGCGTTCATGTCATCAAGCCATCAAACCCATAAGAAAAAGTAAATAAAGAAAGTATGTTATAGCGTGGACGTTGAGGTGGAAGAAGAATTATATTGTAGAACCTAGAGGATGTAGAATATTAGGGGATACGTGCGATAGTAGGCTAGTAATTGTAAAGAGACATCATGTCCTACGCTCAGGAGGAATAAATCTTAGAAAACAGATTAAGCTTAATTATTTTCGCAAAAGTATAAGATAAGAGAGACCAAGCCTCATCACCAACAAAATATATAAGTCGTAGTATAGTGACATAGCCGACTCATTCCCAAGGGAAAAAAAAATTCTCGGCGTTATTATTTATATTTCCTATAAAGAAAGATGTGAAATTTCGACCATAAATACCACCAGTGGCTAGGCTATGCCCCTGAGGTCCAAAGCCCATCAGACTACCTCGCCAACCCAGCAGCACAACGAAAATATTTTATACAGTCATTCTATTCCACCATACGTTACCCTTCGCTACAGGGCGAAGCCAAACGGAAGATTTATGGTGCCATGCAGGTTAAAGCGGGTAGAGAGATAAGGAAGGAGGCAGGCCTGGTGATACTCTTGAAATATAATAATAATAATAATAATAATAATAATAATAATAATAATAATAATAATTCAATTTAACGTGCTACCTGGTTCCCAATCGGGTCTATGAACACGTAATATCAAACTCTTAGAGCAAAGTAAACCCGACTCTAGAGGAATGTCCATCTAGATTCCAAAATCTTTGCCTCTTCCCTGCCCTCAAATATTCCAATATAGCTATGATGAGTTTTTTTCACCAGCTA